>JABXWE010018626.1:0-34417 GCA_014611495.1 Limonius californicus
TTTACTCTAGATGTTGAGTGCCCATACAAATTTTGCACAGCTTTAACTAAGGTATGGCTAATATTTGATTGTCGCAGAACCTCCCATAGTATGTTAGTAGGAATAGAGTCATATGCTTTTGTTAAGTCCGCAAACAATATGTGTGTATCTTGGTTGGTAGCGACTCTTTTCTCCATTATTTACTTCATAGTAAAAACGTTATCCAAACAAACCCTAACAGCTCTAAATCCACTCTGTTCTCCTGCGTCATGGTATTCATCATCAATTAGATCTCTCAGAATTCGACCATATAGTCGCCATATACTGGAACTGACCTAAATTAAACTCTTCGGAACCCAATTCTACCTTAGCTTTACGTACTACTTTATACCTAACCTAATCTAGAGCAACCTATCGAAGTCTTCTACATTGATATTAATTACCCTGATCTAATCTAATCTTAAACAAACCTAAGCAAAGTGCAAACTACGTAACCTACATTAATGGTATTCTAATTTTATGTTAACTTAATTTAATATAAACTACCGCAGTCACACCGTAATATGATTTAAAGTTATCTGATGTAACCTAATCCTAAATAACCCTAATTCAAACGAAATATCACATAACTAAATTAAACGTAGTTTTAAGTTTGTTCAATTTAAATTTATGATAACCTAATTTAAATCTAACTTGACGTGCAACCTAACGTTATCTAATCTAATTTAAATTAATGCAATTCTAATGTAGTACTAGGTTTAGGTAACGCAAATTGATCTTATCTAAGTTGCCGAAATTTTAAACAAACCTACGAAAAGTTTAATCTAACCCCACCCAAGTTTCACATAAACTAAGCAAGTTTAAGGTTGATCAAATATTATTTTTACCTTGCTTAACTTCACTTTATGGTAACCTAATAATAATCTATCTAATTTACTTTTTACCTAATCTAACCTAGCTGACTTCAAATTTAATTCGCATTAAATACCGAATTTTTTACTTAATATCACTACAATGTATCTAACTTAAACTGATCTAATCTAATCCGAAACAAACCTAACCTAGCTCAAGCGCCATAGGACTCAATTAAGCGTAATTGTATCTTTGCCTCACCTAAATTAATGATAACTTAATTTAAATTTATATCAACTTTATTATATTCAAACTTTCCCAAATTTAATTTAAATTAATGTGTCTTTGAGGTAATTTTAGCTTTAAGTACCCTCATCTGATCTTACTTAGCCTGATCTAAGCAAAATTAAGTTTAATCTCACCCAATTTCCACCTAACTCGATAGATAGATAATTTATTATAACCTAATATTAATCTAATATTTTGCTAATTGAACTTTACCCCAATCTAACTTACCCGACCCTACATTTACCATAATTTAAAATAATCT
Organism: Limonius californicus; assembly: GCA_014611495.1. Taxonomy (NCBI): domain Eukaryota; kingdom Metazoa; phylum Arthropoda; class Insecta; order Coleoptera; family Elateridae; genus Limonius; species Limonius californicus. The sequence continues at coordinate 1,382 of JABXWE010018626.1, forward strand.
CCGGAAACCTTGGCTTAACATAGTATAAAGTTTTGTAACGTAAACGGATATAACATAATATAAGTTTATCGTAACATAAACTAAACTAACATAATCTCATTGGGGGGCGGGCAGCCGCCGCCCCCTGTAAAAGATCAGGCCCCGAAAACCGCGAGGGAGGCCATGGTCCTCCAAGGACTGACGAAGCCAAGGAGTAAGTAAGTAACATAATCTCAATCCTAAATATATCATAGCTTAACTATAACTCAATGTAAAATAGCCTAGTTTAATCCATTTTCTCTTAAATTAAACTTAATATAAAATGATCCTACGCTGGTGTAACTTTGTCTTACCATAACCTGAATGATCTTGCTTTTTGTCAGCTAAGGTAAACTACTACAAAGTTTAAGCTAACGTATCTTTTATTTAAGTAAGCTAGGGTAACATAATTTTAATGTAATTTAAATTTATAAAACATAACTCTAATCAGACTTACGCTAATTTAACTTAGACCTGATCTAATTTAGTTCAACATAAATGCCATGTATTTTAAAATAATCTGATTCTAACGTAAGACTACCTTGACATAAACTGATCTAAGTTAACCCAAATTTACTTAATCTAACCCAATCTAACGTAACCCAAAGTCAATACTATCGCAAATTTAAATAACTTTGAAGCAGATGAACTTAAATTTAATCTTACCTGAATAGAACTTAAACTGATTGTGTTAAACTTAATCAACCTCATCTTAAAATATACTAAGTAAAGTTTAAACAAAGCTCGGCATTCACGTAACCTACGCTAATTTAACTAACTTTATGCTTATTTAATCTAATTTGATGATACTTTAACATTAACCTAATCTATTTTAATCTAATTGTAGTATAATCCAACTTATCCTAACGTCTACTGCCCTTCGGGATAAGTGACAACACAAATAGACAAAAAGATAGAAAAATGTATAACACATTTTAATAAAACACATATTTGAACTTCTGGATGTTATGTTACTTTTAAGAACTCACACACGTTCATAAAATCTAACACAAACGGGGTTTATGTACTCTTGTGTATGTAAAGAACTTAATAGGAATAAGAAATGAGACAATATATTTAGGTTTAAGAAAAGACAATTCGTTACAATTTTTATAAAAATCAAAAAAATTATTTAAATTCAACTCACCTAACCCACTTTTACTAGAACTAACCTAAATTAAACTTTACGCACCCCAACTCTACGTTAACTTTAAGTACTATCTTATACTTAACCCAATCTAGAGCAACCTATCCAAATATTCTTCATTGCTATTACCTAACCTGATCTAACTTAATCTTAAAATAACGCAAGGGAAGTTTCATTAACCTACTTTTATGATATTCTAATCTTAAGATAGTTTTACGTAACATTAATTTAATTTAAGATAAACTAAGGAAGTTCAACCCTAATATCACTTAAATTTATTGAACTTAAGGATATCTAACTTAATCTTCAGCAAAGCAACTCTAACCGAAGTATTACATAAGCCAATTAAACGTATTTTTTACTCGACTGTGATCTAACCTATTTAACCTAATTAATTTAACTCTAATGCAATCTTAGATTTACATAACCTAAATCTGGTCTAACTTAAATTTAAACAAATCTAAACAAAATTGAATCTCATCTGACGCAATTTTCATATAACCTAAGCTAGTATAAGACTAATCTAATATAAGCTTTAACTTATTTAACATAACTTTGTGGAAACCTAATATTAATTTAATCTGTGCGAATTTAACTTGAAACTAATACAACCCTATATTTAACCTAATTTAAAATGAACCATCAAAATTTTTCCATGAAACAAACCACTAAAAGTGATCTAACTGTACCTGATCTAACCTAATCCTAAACAAACCTACCTAAGGAAAGTACACATGTCTATTAACGTACTTTTATCTTTATCGCAAATAAATTTATGACAAACTATTTCCATCTATCTATTTAAGTTGATTTTAATCTAACTTAACTTTACCTAATCTGACTTAAGTTATTTTTACTTCTATATAATCAAAGCTTTACCTGACCTAAATTGCTCTTACATAACTTGATTTAACTTAATTTTAAACGAATTTAAGCAAAGTTTGATCCATTCTCATCCAATCTTCACACATAACCTGAGCTAGTGTAAGGTTAATCGGATATAACTTACACCTTGCTTAACTTTACTTTATGGAAACTTAATATTAATCTAACCTTCCCTAATTTAACTTTAATCCAACCCACACGCCCTACATTTAACGTAATATAAAATATAGTACCGAAGTCTTTTTGTAATATTTCTAAAATGTATCTAACTTAACCTGAGCAAACCTAATTCTAAACAAACCTAAATAAAATTGAATCTAATCTGACCCAATTTTCACATAACGTAAGCTAGTATAAGACTAATCTAATGAAAGATTTACCTTGTTTAACTTCACTTTGTAAAAACCTAATATTAATTTAATCTGTGCGAATTTAACTTGAAACTAATACAACTCACCCGACCCTACATGTAACTTAATTTAAAATGAACCATTGAAATTTTACCATAAAACAAATCACTAATATTTATGTAGCTGTACCTGATCTAACCTAATCCTAAACAAACCTATTCTAAGAAAAGTACACATAAGTCTATTAACGTGCTTTTATCTTTACTGCACATACATTTAAGATAACCCATTTCCATCTATCTAATTAAGTTGACTTTAATCTAACCTAACTTTACTTAATCTGATTTAAGTTTAGTTTTCTTATGTAATCAAAACTTTACGTAAGCTAAATTGCCCTTACATAACTTGATTTAACTTAAATTTAAGCAACGTTTAATCTTCACATAACTGGAGCTAGTGTAAGGTTATTTTGCCATAGCTTTCACGTTGATTAACTTTACTTTAGGGTAACGTAATATTAACCTAACCTATGCTAATTTAGAGACCTCGATGGGGCAATGCGAATACGCGCAGTCAGTCGAGGTCACAGTGAAATACGGTCAATCGGCCGCTGGATCGAACCCTGGAGGAGGCGACCGTAGTTCACTTAGTTAACCTTAACTTAATATAAATTTATCTGAAGTCACCTTATCTAACCTAGGCATAATCCAGATGTTACGCTAACTAAACTAACTTAATGTAATTTAATCTAAATATATGATAAATATATCTAACTACAACCTAAATAACTTAAACTGTTGCCACTCTGATGTAATGTTATTTTCCTATAACTTGAGTGATTTTACTTTTTGTCAGCTAACTTAAACTAACACAAAGTTTAAGCTAACCCATCTTTCATTTAAGTGAGCTGAGGTAACATAATATTAATATGATGCAAATTTAACCTAACTTTAGTTAGGCTTATGCTAACTTAACTAAAACCGAATCTAACTTAATTTAACATAAATGCAATGTAATTAAAAAAAATTGATTCTACCGTAACCGTACCTTGACGTACATTGATCTAAGTTAACCTAAATTTACTTAACCTAACCTAATCTAACATAACCCATAGTACTATCCTAAATGAAAATGAATTTAGAGCAAGTGAAGTTTTAACTTAATCTTACCTTAACAGAACTTAAACTGATTGTGTTAAACTTAGTCAACCTAATCTTAAATTAACCTAAGTAAAGTTTAATTTAAACTCAGCATTCATATAGCCTATGGTAATTTAACTAACCTTAAACTTATTTATTCTAACTTGATGATAATTTAACAATAACCTAACCTATTTTAATCTAATTATATCTTAATTTAACTTAACCTTATATATACTCACTTCGGGTTAAGTGAATCAACTCTATAATTGCTGTAGTTAAAACTCAGCTTTAACCTAGCCATGCTTCGTTAATGCTAGCTTAATGCTACCAAATCTAATGTAGTTCTCACCTAAATGAAACACCATTACTTTAACCATTCGAAAGTTTCATATTTTCATAAATAAATATAATTTAAACATTTCTCAGTTTCTATTTCAATGATTACTTCCCTGGTATTTTAAGTATTTGCATTCGCGAACCTATTCTATTTGATATATGTTAAATATTTTATGTTTTATCGTAATTTCTTGCATGTTTTGCTCCTCGATTGTGTGTAATCTTAGAACAATTTCCATAGCACATTCTGTAAATATAACATGCAGCGATCTCAATGTTATTGTATACTATTGTCGTAATACCCACACTACATCTAACACACTTGTGTATCATAAATTTCCCGTAATAGAAACAAAATCGTGAAAATTAGGAAATTAAGAAAGTTTGAGATGAGACAGACGAAAATGTTTTGTAACTCTATCCCAAATGGCTATCTAACAAAATATTATAACATTCCAGTCGCGTTTGATGAGAATTCCGGCGGGTTTGACTGGCAGTAGCCGCCAGCCACCTTAATTAAGGTGGAGAAATTTCAGAAATTTCTAATTTAGTTCAAACGAACTACGATTATTGTAGTTTGTAAAAAAACAAATTCTAATTAATAATTTTCATTATATTCTAATAAGTATTTGACTTAGATATTTCAAACACCAGAGAAGAATATAAAAAATAAACAAGTTCTGAATTCAGGAAGTGTACGTTTCGTAAAATATTAGTTCTTAAATCATGGTGAAGTTGAACAGTATTATTTTTTAATGTGCTGAAGCTTCTTAAATGACTCCTAATAAATTAAAGTTTTAATTAACAAGTTGACATCGTTCAAGCAGGTTTGTCGTGTTTCCTGCGACTTTAAATTACACAAAGATCGAGTTATCCTTCCAAAATATCACCAGCGTTGTGGCATTTATAAGCAAAATATACAAGTATACGTACTAAAACATGCAGATAAGAATTGGAACAGTAAATTATTCCAAGAATACGCTTTCTTTACAGAAGTCTTGGCAATTCTTGAGTTGGAGAATAATCAAGGTGTTTATGGTCTGAGCCCCAAGAGGATAGACAATATTTAGTGTGAACTTGGCCATAATATACGCGTGTACAACTCGCCGACTGTTTTACTACCAAGCAACTACCGGTTCAAAATTGAGAACGTATATCTTTTGTATCGTGGGAGTCCGTTTAAGAAGGGGAAAATTCCTAGAGACGACTTCCAAATTTGGTAGCAACAGTACAAGATACGTAGAAGTCAGTTTTGATTACAAGGTATCGTGAGAAAATAACGTTAACGTCTATATCCATATTCGATTCTTTTACCTGCATCAAATTGATGGATATCTTGATGTCGTGCATGAATGCATACGCAGAAATGCGAATGGCAGCATTGTTAGTGGACGAACTTTGACATAACGTCGTTGTGTAACCAGCTTCGATTTATCTTAAAATACGTGTCTTACAAAGATCTATTATTGTCGACAAAATTGGAAACTTGCTTCTAAGCTATTCAGAATGTATACCGTTAATACTTTCTTTCGCAATTTGTTTATGATATACCATTTAATTTCTTGGCGCCGATAGATTGGTAATTAGATAACGTCCTGTTAAAGTAAATAACGATCCATTTATAACAATTTGTTATACTAAGACGTCTGTAATTCATACTCGTGCGTATTTAATCTACTTCAAAACTTGCGTTCGACACGGTGGTGTTAGGTAGTATCTAGATCTAGGAAATGTAAAACCAGAATTTGCATCCACTATATAGATTTAACATCTTGATTTAGGTCTTCCTACACAAAAGATATTTGAATTTGCAAAGATTCAATATTCAAGTTATTCAACATTTAATTCATGATTTTTATTAATGTTTTATATATTTTCGCAGATTTAAGATTGTAGAAAATAACATTAATGCCATAGGCAACTTAGGATAGGGGAGAAAAAACTATGTATTAAATGGTGTTTAGAAACAGTTTGAAAATATCCCGCATATAAAAACACTGAAAGTCGATTATACTTGCTGGATACACTCGCCATAAATATGTTGAATTAAGTAAATATCAGTATACAGTATACAGAATAGTTTTTTAAATATAATTATATACCGTCGTTGGAAGAATATTTAATATAGAATACGTTTACTCCCTTGTAGCAAATAATTAAATGATGAAACTTCTGAAATGTTTCGGTTCTCTTGAAGCGCAGAATCGAAGTAAATGGAAATGAATGAGGGAGGTTTTCGTCCAATCATGGGCAGGAATGGGCTGACAAGAAGATTACCATGGGTTATACTAGAAAAGATCGCAACATTAAAATGGAGCTTCTCAGGCCACATAGCAGGACCGATATACATAAAGATGGAGAAAAAGAATACTTTAGTGGCTACGTCAAATAGATGATACAGTCATGGATTAAGAAAGGGCAAAATTTAATTAAATTGTAATTAATAAGGGAGCTCTCCGTCTAATCTTGAACATAGACAGACGGAGAAGAAGAAGAAGAATGGTATAGGCTATACAAGAAAAAACTGCAACATTACAATGGAACTGGGCGGGTTACCTGGCCCGAACATATGAAAACAGACGGACAAAAAGGATATTTCAATGGATTCCATGGGAACATAAATTGGCCAAAAAAGAAGAAGACTATAGGTTGTATAAGAACAAAAAAATACATTTTAAAATGGAGCTGGAATGGTCACCTGGCCCGAGCAAATGAAAACGGAAGGACAAATAGGATACTTCTACGGCTACCATGGGACTGCAAACGAAACAGAGAAAGACCGTCAAATGGAAAAGGAAACACAGAATCAAAATAAATGGAAATCAATGAAGGAGGCCTTCGTCCAATCACGGGCGAATATGGTTGAGAAAAAGAAGACGAAGACGAGATTATACTACAAATACTGCGATCTTGAAATGACGAGGGGCAGGTCTTCTGGCTCGTGCAGATGGACAAGAATGATACTTCACTAGCTACCCTGGAACCACAAACGAAATAAAAAAAGACCGCTAGATAGATCAAAGAATGATATTTATTAAGAGTATCGCAGGGTTAAACTGGAAGTCAGTGACAAAAACTTATGTTCAATCATGGGCAGACATGGGTTGAGAAGGAAAACAAGGCTTAGGCTATACTAGAAATAACTGCAACATTAATATAAAACTAGGGAGACGATCTTGCTAGAGCAGATGATAACCAATGGTTAAAAAGGGTACTTTAACGACGACCATAGAAACCACGAACATAACAGAGCAAGACCGCCAAATAGATAATACAATTATATTAAGAAAATAACAAGGCTACATTGCCCAAAGAAAAATCAGAAACGAAACTAATTGCAATTAGTGAAGGAGCGCTTCGCCATATCATGAGGATATGGCCTGACAAGAAAAAGGCTATACTACAAAAAACTGCAACTTTGAAATAAAGCTGGGGCAAGGTCGATTAGTTTGAGGAGATGAAAACAGTTGGATGAAAACAATATTTCAACGTCTACCATGGGATCATAAACTAAACAAAGAAAAGCCGTCAAATAATGGGAAAAAAGGAGGGCTCAGCTGGAAAAGAGTGCGCAGAATCGAAATAAATGAAAATTAATGAGGGAGGCCTTCGTCCAATCACAGGCAGATATGGTCTGAGAAGAAGAAGAATAAGAAGGCTATAGGCTATACTACAAAATACTGAAATGGAGCTGGGTAGGTCTTCTGGTCCGAGTAGATGAAAATAGATGGACAAGAAGGATAGTTCAATGTCTACCAGAAGACCCCCAATAAAACAGATAAAAATCGTGAAACGGATGAAACAATAATATTAATAAGATAGCCGGGGTAAACTGGAAAAGGAAGCAGGAAATCGAATCAAATGCAAATCAATGAGAGAGGCCTTCGTTCAACCACGGGCATATATGGTCCGAGAAGAAGAAGGAAAGAAACAAGGTTGGAGGCTATACTACAAAACACTGCAATATTGAAAGGAAGCTGGGCAGGTCATATGGTCCAAGCAGATGAAATCAGATGAATAAGAAAGATACTTCAATGGCTACGATGGGTGGAGAATTAGAAGACTACTAGAAAAAACCACAACATTGAAACGGCAGTGGACAGGCTATCTGGCCCGAGTTAATGAAAACAGATGGACAAAATGGATACTTCAATGGTGATCATGCAACCACAAAAGAAACAGAGAAAGACCGTCAAGTAGATGAAACAAGAACATAAAAATTGAAATAGAAAAGCAACTAACCTCACGAGGTTTCTTATGATGTTTGGCAGTTATCTTGTATATAGCCCGTTATTCCTCTTAAAGTGAAATTTAGACGCTCGATGATAGAAGGTCTTGCTGTATCAAGGTAATTATTTCTGTATAATGGAATAGTTAATATAATGTGAGATCATCCAAATTTCTGCGTCAGTGTGTTTTAGTCGTTAGAACACTGGACTCCGGTGCGGAAGTTCAAACTCTCGACTCGGGCGGCCTATCCAGTTGCTTTTCATAATTGGGTACGTGCGTTCAAATGAGCAAGGGGTAATAATGGGGTTATGTAATGTGTGATGCTCACCATATCACCACGTGTCATTAATTTGGCACGCGACAACCGGGTATGAAAGCAAGGATCGGGGGCTCTGACCCTCTGCCTTGCAGGCCAAACTTATTCATGAAGTGTAAAGCCTCACCATTATTATTATTAACCCAAACTTCTGATACTTTTACCTTATTGCAGTAGAGGCTTTCATGGAGTGTAATCAGAGGTTTCTGGGCATTTCCATTTTTACTAAAATTATCTGTTTTGCGGAACAAAAATTTTAAATTTAAAAAGTTGTAAAAATGTTAGCAAAGAGAATTAAGTTAAACTGTTATTTGTACGATACTCTGCTTACATTTTATTAAAATCATTTTCCTTTATTCTTCATTTTACAAATAAAAGTTAAGAGTCACAAATCCCGCTTTCCTCCTACATTCCAATTTGCGCAGTGCACAAACTTCCCAATTGAGCTCGTTATAAACCTAACCCGAAATTAAATTGGATTTTCAAAAGAAACTGAAGAAGTAATCAAAATTCACAATACGTAATTCCGAAAACTTTCTCTGGGAGTTCACACAAGATCTGTATCAGGAAACCTGTTTAATCATCATCTTTATGGGTTACCAAATTAAGATTTGTTACAGTAATTAGTTAATCTAAAACTCCTATCAAGAATTTCTTTCTATCAGTATACAATTATTACCAGTTTAAATTAGATAGAGCTAAGATCGTATATGTTTTTATACCACACGGTATTTCTAATTTCTGATATAACTACTGGAATGATCGGAATTCCAATATTGATTACAAGAAATTGATGGATGTTTCTGTCAATTTTTTACACCGTTGAGAAGTTCAAGATGTTTTTTTATCTATCAGTTCCGTGTGATTGTTAGAGCTCCAGTTGATTGTTGAAGTAGCGAATTTCCTTTTAGGACTGTATATTACGATTCAGAACACACAGTGGTCTCTGTACATCGGATTACTGACATTTGTAAAATGGAGCAAGACTTGTTTGAAATTATCTGCTGCATTATGTACAACAACACTTGTTTACGTGTACAAACATCTTCCATTTGGATAAAGCGAACGACGTGGATGTTAAACATAACAGCAGACATCGCGTTCTAGATGCTAAAACCTACCACAATTGCTACACAATAAATTAATTAAATCTGCGGAAAGAACTATCAATTTCGTTTAAAGGCTAAGCCCGTTAGGATTAGTGGTTAATAAAAGTTAGGTGGTATTGGGTAAGGTAGCAATTCCGTGAGAGCCCCTATTCCTTGTTGCGTAAGCAAATGTCAATTCGACCATTCAGTTAGATTTTACATTCACATTTTCTAGGAATTCCAAGTTCGGATTCTACATTGTAAACAAGATTGTTACATGCTCCAGAAAGCTCACAAGAAAGGTCGCAGGATGACTAGGACGAACAACCATAAAATATCGACTACTGATACTTATTGATATCAATTTTATTCCTCTATTTTACGACATATCGAGTGGCTTTTAATTAAACTCTTCCGGGTATTATCTCCGATAATTTTTTTACAGAAAGCAATTTAGTGTTTTATAGAACTCGTAGATCACAGCAGTTGAACCCATTTTATTATTAGCTAATCAATACTTCATGCGGCTAAGAACATCCAAGCAATTTAAAAATCGCTTCTCGTTAAATTGAATTATAGGCTTAAATTAAATACTCTAATTCTTGGCCTCCGCTCGTTGAATTTTCTTCAGTGATATTCGACAAATTATCCGTCTCGCCTTTACCGTTGCCTGAAATAATAACCTAATAATAGCGAGGGTAAGCTTATGTAGGGTAGACGTAGCAATTTACGCGAATTGTAGGCTATTTTTAGAAAATCCTCTCCGTTTTGTTTACTATTATTTCGCTGAATTGTTCTTCATTTCCAGAACGGCGCGTATCCTTGAATGGATCGTTTGTTGCTAAATAAAGGTGAAACGCTATTTAGGGACGTCTCAAAGTTTTGACTTTTGGCAGACGAGATTACGATATTGTATACTGTTTTCAAAGTGGCTACTATAATCATGAAATTTCATTGTAATAGAATAATGTAGTGAAATGACAATTCAAAACTCACAGAAATATTGCATACGTAAAATACAAGCGTAGAGGAACCTTTAAACGTCAGCGTTGTCGATGTGTGGGAAATTTTACAATATGAAAGACTTTTTCTTTTCTGAAATCATATATATGGAGAATGCATCCTTCTCGTTTCGGATTTCCAAAACTACAATTTCCTACACATATTTATATATTAATTCCGTATCCCGTAAGCCCATCAAGGCTTGTTCCAAGCCAGGTTATGAAAGGGTGAGGGATAGAGGAGTAACACCTTTTTAAAAAATCGAGCTTCAGCTGGTCCGATAGCACCCTGTAAGGGCCCCTGCCCAGGGTACAGATGAAATGAGGTCAATGTCTAGGAAGGGGAGGACGATGGATACTTACATCTCAACGGCGGATGAGGAAAAAGAACCAACAGCGTCTGACTCATAGTGAGCGGCTGATCTAAATGGTCCTTCTAGTAGGGGTTATGGCATTAGGCCTTGGTATCCTATTACATGTAAAAAAGAAAAGGAGAAGGGAGCAATCATTTGCAGAATGAAAAACGAAACGAATAAGGAATAAGGAATAAATCCCCGGGTGTAAATCCACACCTTGCAAAGAGGGAGCCCTATGGAATACGGGGGGGTGGGGGGCGTTCTGTGCGGAGTTCTCAGAACACAACTTTGAAACGCAACCACAACGGAAATCAGATACTAGAGTTATAAAAAGAAGAAGTTAGAAAGCAAGCCCAAAAGACCAAAAAAGTCAGTAGAAATAGGGAAGTGGAACGTACAACGACTTGCAACAAAGAGGAAAGAAGTAATAGAGGAAGTAGAGAAGATGAATCTAGCTATAGTAGTATTAACAGAAACAAAGGAAAAGGTACGGGCCAAGAAACATATGGAAATTACATACGCTTGTGGAGTGGAGTGCCGAAAACAGACCGAGCCAAAATTGGAGTATCGATATTAATAAAGAAGAAATGGACGAAGATGATACAAACTTGGGAGAAAAAAAGACCGGGTCTTAAAAATGAAAAAAATACAACAATGATGACCATTGTAGGTGTATATGCTATAAATGACGATTTTGAGCCGACGACAAAGAGGATTCTTTAATATTCTCGACAAATAAATAGCAAATGCTAGAAAACAAAGTAAACTTATTGTAATTGGTGATTTAAATAGTAGGGTTCGGAAGAAAGATAGCGATCAAATATTGGAAATATTCGGAGAAGAAATAGTGAATGAACATGGAAAGGAGCATAAGTTGATGATAGCCAATACTTTATTTCAACATAAGAATATTCACAAATACACATGGATGCAGCCAACACGAGGAGTCAAGTCAACTATCGACTTGGTAATTGTCAGAAGAGACCGTAAGCTGAAAATAAAAGATATATCGACAACCGGAATGCGGATCAGATCACCACATGGTGTAGGAACTTTTGTTTGTACAGAAAAAGCAACACATAAAATAAAAAATTAAGAAATTAAGATAAGATAAAATAAGATGGAAGATCAAACGGATGACCTAAATTATCCTACATATAAAATTGAAATATAAAGACAAGAATCGATTAAGAAATTATACCAAGATAGATTAGAAATACAGATAGATGAGAATATAGTAGCAAGAAGCTCAATGAGCAACAAAAAAAAAAGACCGAAACAATGGATACAACATTATGAGACACTTTTACAGGAAAAAAAGAGCACAGTATATGATACAACAAGACTAAATAGAAGGAAACCGAGAAATCTGGATGAGATAGAAACAAGGAAGGAAGATCTGACGAAAGCACTTTAACAATCGAAGAATAATAAATCAGCAGGTCCAGGATACATTAGGATAGAATTAGTAAAATATGGCGGAAATCAGTTGATACAAATAATAACCACAATGTTTCAGAAAATAGGAGGTGGAGAAAATATACCAACAGAATGAAATAAATCATATATTGTATCGATACCCATAAAAGGTAGCAGAATAGTATGCCAGAACTACAGAGGTATCAGTATACTACGTACAACGTTGTCACCAATACTGTTCAATATATACGTCGAACAAGCATTAAAAAAATGGTACAGGAAATATGGAAGAATGGGTATACCAATAAGGAACAAAACACTACACTCATTGATGTTTGCCGACGACCAACTCATTGTGGCACAAGACACGGAAAAAATGGTATACATGCTACAGAAATTGAAAGAGGAATATGAAAAGTGGGGACTCTGGATAAATTTTAAAAATACGGAATATATGTGTGTTGGAGGAACAGCACACGATCTACACATAGGACCCGAAACCATAAAGCCATGCACGGAATATTAGTATTTAGGGTCAATAATATCTAAAATTGCTAAAATGGAAAATGACGTCGAAGATAAGGTAATAAAAGGAAAACGAGCGACGAAAGCACTCCACGGCACAATCTGCAACCGCAATCTTACAAAAATATTTTTAAAGCAATTGTAGAGTGTATAACGACAAACGGAGTAGAGCTGTGGCCTACGACTAAGAAAATAAGAAACAAGATAAGAACAGTGGAGCTGGATTGTCTGTAGTATACGCGCATGGATAGAATAAGAACGGGAGATATATGGAGAGATATGGAAGTAGAGACATCAATTACTAGAATACTTGAAAATAAAGCATCAAGATGGCACGGCCACGTTGAGAGGATGAATGAAGAAAGATCACCCAAGGCGGTTATGACTTGGCCACCTAGGGGAAAACGGAAACGGAAACGGGGTAGATCAGCAGTAAAATGGAAAACATGCGCCCACAATATTATGTTAGAGAAGGGCCTAAGAGAAGAAGATTTGGAAAATAGGGGGTATTGGAGGTTGAGAACGGCAAACCCGTAAAGGAAATACATCAAGAGAGACAGAAAGAGAAAGATAAATAGAGAGAGAGAAAGATCCCGTTCACTCTACTCTTATGCTCTACCCCCTAGCTCATAATCAACAGGAAATCTCCATTAAAACTAGAGTGTCCATTGTATCAGCATTTTCATCGATAATTTTCTTCTTCTTATATGGAAAAGATTCAAATAAGGCCTTCTCAGCGGATTCCTATAATTGTATTTTATCTATCTATTCATTCATTCATTCCACTAAGTACTTAAACACCATTTAAAACAAATTAATGAAAATTTCTAATGGTATAATGAGTATATAAATACTGATGTAACTTTTAAGACATGCATTCGCTTTCAGAACTTCGTCAAAAGGTGTAAAATAAGTCCCCACGGAAAATACACAAAATTACCGGACCAAAAGCGGTTGAAATTATTTTTTCACAAGAGAGGCGTTTCTAGATACTGTGTCTGATAGATAGAAACCTTAATTTCCCCACGTTAGTTCAATTGAGGTTCAAAGCTGCTGATGTAAGCGTGTGCACGATGTCCGCTGTAAGAGGAAGTCTGTTTAGCTTCAAGGTTTCAGAGACTTGTAAATAACGAAAGAAGCCACTTGTTTCCGAGAAGAAGAGACACCACCGTTTGTTGTAGGTCAAGGAAGAGCGGAACTGAATCATACAGCAGTAGCAGAATGTGATACTTAACTTTGAAACACCGTTTTACATTGATAATCATGTTGATAATATGCAATGTGTCCTGGAAAAGAATTTTGACCGAAAAGGGTAATTCCAATAATTAAGCATCAAACCGTTGTTATGGTATAGGTCTGCGTGTCCAGTCAGAGGGTTAATATATTACATGTCAAAATTCGTTGAAGTGCTGCGGTATAAAACATCATCTTTGGGATTCCGGGATCGTGCCATAGAGTAAAACTGGTTAAATAGCGTATGACGATCAATAAAATCGATAGCCTAACCTGGCCGATACAATCTCCAGACCCGAACCCAGTAGAAAATTTGTGAGAATGAATGTCAAATATCATTTCAATATATACTTACAAAGAATAGAATTAAACGAATCTCTGATTCACGCCTAGTTTCGATCTATTTTGAAGAAGAAAAAGTCCATGCCAAAAAGAAGAAAGAATTGTTAGAAGAACAAGGGTCGACCAATCAAGTAATAAGTAGTTTACATTTACATAACACGTTGTATGATGTTGCAGATTTTTGTTTTAATTTACAATGCCTACATAACTGAATTATATGTTGCAGTTAGATTTTTAGTTATTTTCTCACTGTTAGCGACACCCGGTGGTCTACTAACGTGTACAACTTGCATTTTATAAAAGTAGGAAAAAATCTAGGCAAACAGATATACTTATAACCTACAAGTATTTACTTACAGTTTTCTAGATAAACTAATTTTATAGTACACTGACTAGTAATAGTAACCACTCTAGCAGTTACCCTGCACATTGTCAAATGATTTTTTAAATACTTCTAATAAAGCATGTCTGTAAATTGTAAGTAATATTTATTTTTAAAGTTTAGTAATTAATATGACCTTGTGGTAAAAATTAGGTATTTAGCAATTGGCCATTATTAAAATGCCTAAGCGATGCGTCTACCTTCACACTTGCAACTTGAATTTACAAACAGTTATTAAACAATGAATAGTTTTACTAATATTACTTATATTAGAATTTTACGAAAAAAGCACTCATTGGTGCAACCATACTATTGTAAAACCTAAACAAATGAAAAACAACAAAACAACAAAGTTTTATTTAATTCACTAATTCACTTCGGACTCGACCAAACGAATTAGCAGTAAGTGATTTACACACCCCGATTGTTCTATTTCTTCAACTGTACCCCAAACAAGAAAGTCTAGTGGAGTGATATCGCAACTGCTTGCTAGGTATAGATGCACAGCTCCTCTTCCTATCCAATTTACTCCAAATACAGTATTGAAGTAATTCCTATCAATCTAACTATAGTTGGGAAAAAAACGGTCATACATAATACAACTTCCAAGAAAATCGTTTGTAAATTCAAATACCTACCACACCATACCAAACGTTTGCAGAAAAATTCTTTGAGCTGGGTATTGGATTACACAACACATATCCAGTTACGCCTATTTACTTCACTGTTGTTCGAGAATTTGCCTCAACGCGAAGCAATACAATTCAGAATTTGAAAAATTGGATCCAAAAGAAGTTGATCCTGAGAGAAATTTAAAAAATGCAATTTTTTCTGAAGGTCGTTTTTATGCAGTTCGTGCACCAAGTATCGCGAAAAAGATGAAATACATTTGTGTGCAGAATTTTTCTATCTGAAGTTCTACTAATACTCGCATTTGTGCATAGATATCTTGGACTTAATGAGGTTCTCACGTATTTCCTCTAACACTGCTAGTTCATTTTCCATGTATATGTACTGAAATTTGGGCCTACATCTTCTGGAATTATTAAATTTATTTTCTTTTCTTAAGTAAGTGTCAAGGCGTGTAGAATTTTTTATATCAGTGGTCTTCTTGTTGGATAGCGCCTGATGTACAAATTGCGGGCTGCAGCCGCATTCGCCTCAAATGAATAACAAATCTGTTTTTTCGTTATTTGATAAAAAGTTTTACTTAAAAATTAACTAAAATGATAGCTAGACTTACTATTGTTATAAGTAGGCAGTATTGAACAATTTGATTAGATTACAGAAAAAGTGGCATACTATATGTATGTTGGCTTACGTCAACCGCTTTTAAGGGAGGACAACTTAGCTAGCTCAATCTGTATAGCACACATGGCAAGCGTCCCATCAAGTGCTGTATTAAAAGTGAGATACACAATGTTTGGAAGACTTATATTTAAATAGTTTCCCCCGCGTATGGATAACACATTTTTTTAAAGTTTGTGCAAGGAAGTTATTTTTTTAATAACAATACTGTTGTACTACCTTTTCCGTGATTAAACTTAATAATTGTGAAATGATGTAATTTGCAAAAGTATAAGAAAATTAGAATGTCCCCTTAATGTAGATCATATTAATCAAACCTGGATGCGAGACTGTCAAGCTCGCCAGCTAATTATAAAATATAATAATAAGCGTTTTAATGACATAGAAATCCCACTTATTTTCTGTCAACTTCATCAGATACGTATAAATAATAATGACTATAAGAAAAACAATTAATAAAACCTTTTTTTCTAAGTAACCTACAAAAATCAGCCTAAAAGTACAAAAAATCAGTAGAAAGTAATCTAAAACACTCCTTCTTCAATCCTAAATAAATCTGCATTTATATGGCAACCTTTTTCAAGGAAGTATTTAAAAAAATGAGTGCGTTTAACTACCGCCCACTGTCGCAACAATTGAGAAAATTAAGGGAGATTGAAAAACCGCCTACTCCTATCCTGTGATCGGGTTCAAAGGAAAGGATAAAGAAAATGGGATTATTCTATACAAGAAGTCCAAAAGCGTAGGAGTGCCCGCTTCCGCAACTGAAATAAGATTAAAGGGGCAAATGAAGGATGCTTAATATTTAACGAAAAAGAAAATTCAGTTTCCAACAGATTAAGTAATACAGTTCCGTCTTATTGTTATCCGAAACTATTTTAATTCGCATGTTTAAAAATATCTAAGTATTTTTAGTTTGAAGTGCCCCATTTTGCAGGAAAATATTTACGTGTTTCTTAGGCTCTTAGACAAGGCCACATCGCAAGCTCTTTTTTATGGCGGAAAACGATTGCTCGACAAAAATAGTAGCCGTTCGTCGAGTTCTTCTAACCCATCATATAATACATACATATGGTATTTAAACAGCACATTTGTACCACCATTTACTAATATTCAGGTGCCACAAAACTATTCTTACCCTCTAGGGTATAAAGTAGGCCGTACAGTTCGGTTGTTTTCCGCAGTGTTAGTCGGACGGGTTCAATTGTACGAAATAATCTGTCTATACACTACGGATAAAACGTCTATCGTACAATTAGACCATACAATGAAGTCGCGAAAATTTCTTTAGCAGTGGCGGAGGTACCACACTATTAGCTTGATGAGTCACAATATTTCTACGAGTTATTAACGGGCGAATATATCAAAAACTGGAAGAACAACTAAGTGACAGTCAGTATGGGTTCCGTAGAGGTTTGGGAATGCATGAGGCAGTTTTCGGAGTGCAAATCTTGATTTACAGAGGCCGTGATATCAATGACTGATAGATTTTGAAAGACTTTCGACTGTGTAAAATATGAAGAACTTATACATATCCTAAAACGTCTGGAATCGATGATGAAGACATTAGCAGCATAGCCAACTTGTAACAACAGCGGCAACAACAACAAATAGAAGAGGTTCAAATAAAAAGAGAAGTACGGCAGGATGTATCTTGTCGCGGTTACTTTTCAATGTGTATTCGGAGGAAATATTCAAAAACGCACTTAATGAGGTGCATGTAAGGAGCATCATGAAAGTAAAGGTCTTTAATTACATTAGATATACCGATGATATCTTGATGATCTCCAGATAATAATTAATCGATTAGTCACAACTTGTGAAGAGTTCGGTCTAAAGCTAAACACTAACAAAACAGAATATATAATTATTAGCAAAGATCTCAATGTTGAAGATAATGCTGTTGCTGTTAAAGGAGCAAGACTGGAGAGAGTTTCCAAGACAGTGTATCCTGACTGTCATATAAATGAAGATTGGGACCCTTCTGTCGAAATCAAAATTAGCATAGAACAAGCCAGGTGTACTTTTATTCGCATGAGGAAGGTACTTTGCAGTCATGAACTCACATTAAACCTGCGAGTGAGGATGGTCAAATGATACGTCTTCCCTGTACTGTATAAGATGTAGAAACGCTCACGGAGAACACTTTGAAGTGCATAAGATCTTTTGAAATATGGGTGTACAGAGAATTACTCAGAATTAGCTAGCCAGACAGGGTGACAAACGTGGCGGTGTTAAGAAGAACGAGTAAAGACTTTGAACTGACAACAACTTTCAAAAGAAAAAATTTAGGCTACATTATGCGTCACTAGAAGTATGAAATGCTACATCTTATAATTCAAGGACAGATCGATAGCAATAGAGGCCCGCGTAGAAGCAAAATGTCTTGGATAAAAAATCTAAGGCAATGGTTAGGGCAGTCCGCAGTGCAGCTATTCCGAGCAGCTGTGCGCAAGGTTAAGATCCCTAATGTTGAAGCCAACATAATTGCTAATGATCATTAAACCATCACGGCACTGGAGAAGGAAGAGGTAATTGTTCTAAAGAGAAAACAGATTTCTTGGTAGATTGTTCAAAATATCAGAGCCGTGGTTTACAGACTTCTTCCTCCTTTGACACCCTCCTATTTTGCACCTTCCCCTTTTTCTATCTCAAAACCCTTTCTTTTCCTTTTCTCATTTCTTTCTTGCATTTACCCCTTTGATTTTTTTCACCCCCTTTTTCCTGGTCACTTCTTTTCTCCCCTTTTCTCTCTTCTTCAACTCTACTCGATCGCATTCCCACGTTCGTCTTCCTCTCCTTTAACCACGTTTCTATTTCCTTATTCTTCTTTCCACACACTTTTTCCCTTTCCCCATTTCCTCCTTTTCTTCCTCTCCCTCACTGTATGAGTATTGTAATGTGTGAAAACAACAAAAAGCCTGATTAAGGCCCAAACAAGTCCAGAACGTTACTATTGATAACTAAAGTTATATTAACTTAATAGCTATCACCGTGAGATACGTCATTTTAATATATGTTAACATATTTACACAAAACAGAAGGCTCTGTTATTTAATTAAATTAGACTATTGTTAAGCATTTATACAGTTAAAGACATGATATCTTTCATTGCAGGATCTTGAGCAATATTTACATACACAAATATCTGCACATTGATGGAAGTATGGTGAGCTGCAGATGATATAGTGACAACCGTGTACGGTTATACGGTAGATCTTACTTCGGTTCACTTGGTTGGCTTTCTTCCAGGCAAAAACTGGTCCATCGGAATAGTTGTCTTCCATGAAGGCCCAGTTTTTTTCTTTTTTAATTAACCTGTATTTTTCGTATTCTTGTTCATTGAAATTACAGTCCTCCCATAGATCTTCTATAAGGGTACTCCAACCAATTATGTTGTGACATAAAGCGCTGGATGCAGATTTGTGAACGCCCAGTAAGCTTTTAATAAAGTACGCTTTTATTTTGTTTAATTCGAGGAGGTTATTTACTTTTAGAAGGTATGCTACTTCTTTTATTACATATGTTGCTATAGGTTTTATATAAAAAACAGGAAAATACAAGCAGTCAGAGCAATAAATAGTCTGAAAAATATACACAGACTGTCAGTCGAAAGTGCAAGCTTGTTGTTAAATCAGAAAGTTACTATTAAAAGTACAATAATATGATTTTTTAACATTCCAAGCTTAGGTAATTAAATACAGTAAGTCCACAGATGGGGTTGTAAGAGTACACATGAATCAAATTTTCAAAAATACGAAAAAAAAGTCATTCTTCATAAAAGATTTTGCTTGTCATTTTAACAGAAAACCACTTGATTATATAGTGCCATCTAGAATAGCTCGATACTAATTTTAATATAAAATATTGTCTTGAGGAAATGTCCGAAGATTAGAAATAATGTATGATCAAGTTATGTTAATTGAACATTGACCATTATTACAAAGCCATATACGAGGCAAAACAGTAACCATAAGCTCTTGGTTCTCGAACGTTTGCTTGAACTTCTGGGATTTGGGGAAACTGGCAGGCTTCCACTGCATTGCTTGTTGATCGGTTACTACGTCTATGTACGAATTCCAAGTCTCGTCGCAAGTCACTGTGTAATGCTCATTGCAATCAGTGTCGAAGCGATGTAAGATGGTCAGACAGAGGCCATTTGTTGGTTTTTGGGTATACCCGTGAACATGTTTGGCACCCACGTTCACGTTCACTCTTCAATAAAATCGTCGATAACAGATGTTTTCCCACTTTGTTCCTCATCGTGCACGTTGTTCGGCCATCTCTGAAATTCCTACACCAGTGTCTGACATTTCATCAGTCATAATGCCTGGACCACATTTGATGGTAACGGCATTTTCGTTTTTTGCGTGAAGGAAACGAAACAAAGCACACGCTCGCACTTGGCGGGAATTTTAATCGTAGTGTTAATTTTAGCATTTTATTATACAACTGAATACAGTAATGGAACCGTGGCAAATTGATATGTGGCTAGCTCATCAACCACTGAAGCACCCCCACAATGCACCAAATTGACTACGCCCCTCATTTGGCGGGAGTATTAAAATGGCCCTCGTATTACCAATTGTGGTATATGATATACAGATTGCCGGAAAAATCATCCCGAATTTTGCTCAGCCACTGATTCGGCGTTAGTGAAGTAGGTAGGGTGGCGTAGAGTGGTTTTCCGATAGCATATGCCTTATTGTTTTCAGGTATTGTCATGGCTTGGATAATACCGTGCGTTCTTTAATAAATCATTTATCCGAAACAACGAATTTGTAATCGCCACGTAGAGACCTTTTCAAACACTTCGTGTTCGGTCGAGATGCAGTTGTCCGGACCGAAAAACCATATTGCTATTGGGTGTTGCAAATTTCAGGACAACAGGTTCGGCGTTAAACGAAAACCACCCGGATAATATCAACGCTGTGAGATAGTCTATGAGATTGTAATCTTCCAAACGTTCAGTCCGTAAACATGCTTCTGCTTCAGCTGGAACTGTTAGGAGAATTTTACACGCCGATTTTAATTAAATTAAATTAAATTAGTAATGTTTGTAAGCAACACATTTTGACTTTTAAAACTTCGATTTTGAAATGGCCTTTGTTGTTGAAAATCCGCCCCCAAGTTTGATCAGCGTGCGGTCCTACAACATAGCAGATTCATATGCAAATGCAAGCAGTGTATGGAAATGCATGTATTGCGTACTCAACTGTGAAGGAATGGTGCCGAAAATTTAAGAATGGAAAAGATGGGACTATGGATGACCCGCGACTAGGTGCACGGTGTACTGCATTAATAGAAAGCAATATGGCATGTATGGAAGGCCTTGCCAGAGAGAATCATCGAATTTCAATTAGAGAAATTAAATAAATTGTTGTTTGTTCGCAATGGATTTCTCGTCTGTTGTCTAATGAAGAACGATGCTTGCGAATGGGTCTAGCTCTGCAAAACTTCACAGACTACAGGCAAAATGGTGATGAATTTCTTCTGTCAATAGTTTCTGGCGACGAAACTTGGTGCCATTACTACGAGGCATCCAGTAAGTTATCGTCGATGTGGAAACATTCAAGTTCACCAGCACCGAAGAAGTTTAAAGCACAATCTTCTGCAGGCAACCTGATGTTAACATTTTTTTTCGACCATGATGGACCCTCGTTGATAGAGTTTAAGGAACCTGGAGTAAATGTCAATGCAAATCTGTACAATGAAACTTTGAAGAAGCTTCATCAAGCAATAAGACGGAAACGTCCAGGAAAACTTACGGGTGGGGTCATTTTACTGCACGACAACGCTAGGGCTCATGTTGCTAATGTTGTACAAGAAAATCCTCAACGAAAGAAATCGAAGGTTTTAGAACATCGCCTTGCAATTTCCATATTTTTGGACAGCTGAAAAATGCGTTAAAAGGTCGGCATTTTGAGTTTGACGTAGGAGTACAGATAGCTGTGGAAGATTTCTTCAATCAGCAGTTTCAAGAATTCTATTGCAGGGTAGGGTATACGTCGGTTAGTAAAACAATGGGATAGGTGCCTTAACTGTGACGGTAATTATTTGTAATTAAATTGTTGAATAATTTTTTATAAAGCAAAGATTGGTTTCAATTAAACACACCTCGTAATAAAATTTTGAATAACATTTACCATGTCCTTTTTGTTAATCTTTAAAATTTGGGAGGTTGTTTTTGCCGTACTCTGTATATTTCCAAAAGTCTCCTAGGATTAGTTATTATATTCATATTCATATATTATTAGCCCAACGAAATAATTCCGATTAGAAATAATATTGATTTAAATCACAGAACAAGTGAATAAAACATCGTTTTATGTATTTCCTGAAAATACTTACTGAAAATATCTTCACCACATGCTTCTTTATCAAATAGCAGGTGAAGTATTAAATTAATTCTGTAAATAGTGTATAATCCAAAACGTACCTTAACCATTTCATGAAGATGTAATGCTTGGAGTGCATCCAAAATAATCAGAATTATGATTAACCGTGACGCAAATACCTACAAACTATTCCCGGGTTCAAATAAACGTAGTTAATGTCGGGTACATTAAAATAAAGTTCAGGTGCAAACAGTTCCGGATTTGTTTTTGCCTCATAATTTCCATATGGAAATGCAATCTACAAGGAATTATCCCATCGCCGAGCAAAAATTAAGCTTATTATTCTGCATAAATGAATACTGATGAGATAGATGTGATCTCGATTTGATCGCTAACAACTTGCCTACTTGGAACCTCTTAGTTACGCACTGATGCCTTTATTGCCTTACTTTTCTTCTACATGAAATCAATTCGCCTAGCCCGTTTAGGCGAACCAATGTTCATTCCGCGCGGTAAAAAATTGCAACAAGTCATTATTAGTGTAACACAGATAGTATTACGTGAAAGCAACTACAAGGCGTCGTTGCAAAAGGAAATTTTAATGCTGTGTTTCCTGGGATAACGGAAAAACGGAAAGGCTTTAATGAAACTGCATTCCGGGGACTTATATGGGTGTAGCGTAATTGGAAATTAAATGAAAGACATACCAGCACACACGGTATGATGCGTGGTTCCTAGGAAAATAGAAAACTTTTTCCCAGACATGTTGTGCATACATTTTGAGAGTGTAAACTATACGTAGTTCAAAATAAGTTGGAATTAGTTTCATGGCACGTTTGCTTGATGAAGCATTACTCTCGCAAATGAGAACTTTAAATATTAATTAACTAAATTGCTTAATTAAAAGGATTTGAAATGTATAAAAACGTGCATGAAAACATCTTCAAGTGCTAAATATCAGAAAGACAAAAAATTAATCTTTGTAAAAACAATTAAATTCTAATGAATATAATATCAGCAATATACAGGGTGTTCAAATTGAAGTCGGCACTATTGTCAACTTTGTTACTACTAAAGATACGATGTTGGTTAAATCACCAAAGTAGTAGCGTTTTTTCGTCAGATTACGATGGTAAAATTTTAAAAACAATTGAACTTCGCGTTTTCGAGATATTAAACAGAACAACATTTTTTTAAATGGGATACCCTGTATATTTTTGCACATTTTAAACGATAATTTAATTTTAAACAAAAATTATAAATACATAAATACCCCAAGCTTACAAATAAACGAACTACAAGCATTTAAATGTAGGTACCAGTTCAAGTTGAAATGAATATCATGTAGCCAATGAATGGCCGATTATTGGAAAATAAAAGAAACGCATTTTATTATCATGTATCATCTCCAACATTATGGCCACCACGTTCGCCAGACCCTACACCTCTGGATTTTTATTTCTGGGGATTTTTAAAAAATGAAATTTATAAAAATCGCTACGCCAATGCGAATGATCTTCAAGAACGCATCAGCAATACCCTAAACAACGTCGACAGACGAACCATCTTAAAGGCTGTTAGAATGGTGTACAAACGTGCTCAAAAATGCATAGAACAAGACGGAAATGTTTTCGAGCACCTGATCTAAGTTTTTTGATTGTTTTTACTCTTTTAGTTTAATACTAGCTTTCCCTTTACGTCCTTATAGTTGTTTTAAGTGTATTAATTATTAATTAATTATTAATTAAGCAAAGTGTATTAATTTTTCGATAACTAGCCAATGTCTACATGATTTTCCTTTAAATGGTTGTAGTTTGTTTATTTGTAAGTTTAGGGTATTTATGTATTAATAAATTTTGTTTAACATTAAATTATCGTTTAAAATATGCAAACATATACAGGGTATTCCATTTAAAAAATTTTTTTTAATATCTCGAAAACTCGAAGTTCAACTGTTTTTAAAATTCTACCATCGTAATCGGAAGAAAAACCGCTACTACTTTGGTAATTTAACCAACATCGTATCGTTAGTAGTAACAAAGTTGGCAATAGTGCCGACTTCAATTTGAACACCCTGTATATACCGGGCGATAATGTCCTTATGTACCTTCCTCTTCTTATATTTTTGTAATAATGATATTGTAATAGATTTTGTGGTTTATATTGACTTCTCAAATTTATCGTACATAATTTGAGAACTTATGTCATTAAAATGCCCAAAAAATTTAAAAATAAAAATTAAAAAATTATTTCATTGTCAACTGACGTAAGTCAGGCCACGGGTTCTTTAATTTGGTTTCTGTTGTATATCCATATCCTATTTCTTTTCCAAATTTTTTACGATCATCTAATCATTGTTTGTGATCAATGAAGTATCTTTTAATTAAACCAATATAGTGGCATAGGCAACCGGTCGTACTTCGGAGGGTACGTAAAACCGTCTGTCCCGGTTCGGTCACACGAACATCTTTGAGAATCGTAAACCATGTAGTGGAACTTCTCTTCTCTGTTGGACGGAGTATGTGCAAAGAGGGCTCATAGAACCTACGCCATTGTAGATAATTAATAGGTCATTGGCCTATAGTCAGAAGAGAAGAAGAAGTTTACAACATTTACTAACTGTTGTCTTACAGAAGCTATGCAAAAACAACTAGAAAGTTTAGAAATGTGGTGCTACCGAAGAATGCAGCAAATATCTTGGGTCCAACATATCCCAAATACTGAGGTGTTACACCGCATGACAAGAGAAACAGAAATACTGAACACCGTTAAAGCCATGTCATAACAAATCAAAAATATGAACTGCTGCAACTCATAATACAAGGCAAAATTGTGGGGAAGAAGGGACCAGGAAGGCGACGCATATCGTGGCTAAGAAATATCAGAAAGTGGTCCACAATTACATCTATGGCTTTGCTAAGGGCAGCAGTCGAGAACGTTAAATGTCCTTAAAGGACAGGGCACGTTAAGATGAAGAAGACTATTTAATAGCTATTTTTCAAAATATATACTTCAAATTGTATAACTTAACATACGATTATATCATATTATTATAAAAGTCAGCGTTTGATTTACTTGAAAATCCTGGACGGATTTTATAGAAGTTCTTTTAAAAAGTTTAATAGAGCTGTGAAGGCTACCTTGAGGGGGTCTAACTATCACTATCTTGGAGTTTTTGTTCTATATCTATAAAAATAATATCCGGTCTAAATAAAGAATAGCGTAAAACGAACTACACTTCTAGTAGGATATGGAGATTTGGAGACATTTTAAGTTTTTAATGGTTAGTTTTTGGAAACCTGTAGTACGCATTACATACACTCCGAATTGGGAATAACTGCTCTGAAAGCTCATCAATCTTTTCAAATTAGAGATTACATTTTGAAATATTCCACATGGTTATCATTGTTAACATTTAGTTAATATAGAACTGATTTTACAGTCAATCAAGTGAAAATGAGCTTTGTAAGCAGTTTACATCTGCTGCGTCCTTTTATAAGGTAAATAGACTGTTCAAATTGCGTTTGTTAATTTGTTTGATGAGTAAATAGTTTCAAGTTTTATTAATTTGTCATACCAATAAAAATAAACAAATACCTCTGAGAAAATATAATATTAAGATGGCAATTGGTGAATTAATTACGCTACTCTGTATAGTACCATATTAACGATATTTTCATAAATAAAAACATTTTTCGTGATTTTAAACTTGTACATTATGAAGCAATAAGAAACCATTTCGTTTCTGGCCTCGTAAAAGCCAGAATCCCGGGTTTGACTTCTAGGAACCGCCATAATATCTTGTTCCTGTTCAAGGAATTTTCGATCCCTATGTCTACTCAGCCTTAAATGAGTAAGTATAGATAACACTCTGTGGTAATAATAAGGGGCTGAAGCGTAACTCTGATCACATTACTTTCCTTGGTATGCAATTGGCCCTAGTTAAAGTAGCCACTGTACCTGCAATTCTCTTAAGGAATCTAGTATTTTGAAATTTGCCACCTTATAATCAAGTTCCTCTTCCAGCACGCTTGTAACTAAAACATACATATTAGTGCTCAAGCCGTACAGCTTATACCATTTACTACAATTATTTAACTGTTGCAGGGACATTTAGTTTACTTGTTTCTGAACGCATAACATAAGGACAACAGGAAATACAATTTTCCTTTAGGTTTCTTAAAGCCTTTCAAACCTCATCAAGGAGAGCATTCGAATAGCTCACAAACCTGGACAGATCCTCTACAGGTACCTTCAAAATGCTTAAAAGACTTATACAGGCTCCCTTAAGAGGTCTAGCTATCGGTATATTGGAATGTTTCCTCATATCTAAAAATAGTAATATTGCATCTAAGTAAATAAACGAATTCCCACAATTGAATAGATTTATAAAAATGCACATTAAACATACCATAAGGTTATCTTTACCGTAAAATTTGTTTTAGAAGGAGAACATTCGAACCCAATTCGTTAGCTTTGGCAGATATTCAAAACTTAAGATAGAAGTCGGTTGTAACAGCTTAAACCAAAGGGAATTAAGCTGAATTGTTTTAAACATTATTTTTGGTTGAAACGAATTACAAATTTCTAATTCTTAGAAAATGGCATGCTACGTGTGTATTATTTTAAATATATCTAGTTTTTGTTCGAACTACAATCTTAGGCGCAATGCTGTGACTTTTTTAAGTATGAATCAGAAACTTCAATGTAATAATACCTAGACCCCGTATTATTATTATTATTATTATTATTATTATTTATAAAACATCTTGAAGAACCAGTATACGAGTAGAATTCAGCTTAGTTTATTAATAAGGTTACCTAAGTAAATATTCTCTGTTCTTCCAATTAGTGTAACAACTAAACCATACGTTGAAAGCTATTGAATGAATGAAGTAAATCTTATAAACTGTATGGCTTAAGTAACGGCATGGTTCCTGTTTTAGATAGCCAATCTTTATCAAAATAATCATACTTACTGAATAAACTGAATAATTATTCGAACTATGTAATGAATCACTAAGACTTAATTGGGTTTCTATTACAATAATTGTGAATTTGCTTGCGCGTGGGCAAATTAACTTTATATTTTATGTACGTTTATCCACCTCAATATCACTTGGTCAACTGGTCAAACAGTATTCAATGTGAAGCAACAACCCGCACGGTCACCACTTGGATGAATCATCGAAAAACTATGATCACGCACTGCTATCCTGGTACCTCGGAGAGCCACAGTTGTATACAAATATACTTTTAAATATAATATAAGGAAGCAGCACTAAAAACAGGAAAAAATCCTACCAAATAAGCACTTAAATGAAAATTTGCATTTATATGCACAGAAGGAAAGGCAAAAATACAAATAAATATGTACTTCAATATCATATCTACAGGCATGATTTAAATGCACTAAAAAAGGTACAGTATTTGCGCATAATTTCTGAAATACCTGATTTGTAGGAAGTAAAATACCAGGGGCCTCGATGGAGTAGTGCGGAAACGCGTTGCCACTCGAGGCCACAGCGAAATGCAGCGATCCGCTGGGGGTTCAAATCCCGATTGGGGCGACCGCATTTCGCTTAGTTCAGTTTAGGGTGCATGTTGCATGATTGGTTAGTGTGTAAGGGACGCCCGCACCCCCTGAAGTAATGCGAAAGCGGTTCCGGGGGGGAACGGTAGTATGAATGAATGAAAAAAAGGTACTAAAATACCGGAAAATACATAAGAATGATGAGCTGAAATATATCAAATATGCGCATGTTAAGAAAAATATGCTCATGTAAGCAGGATGTAAACATAACAAGTAGTTACATAAAATACTTAAGTATGCATTTCTCTACTTTTCTACAAACAAACACAAATGTAAACTGAGTAGATCAAATTTTAAAGTAATTGTACAGTTTGTACTACTTTCATATTGAACATGTAAACAAATTATTCCTATTTCTGTAACTATTTTGTAGTTTGTTCGTTAAACAGCTTTGTAACAAAAATCTTTTGTATACAGGGTGTCCCATGACATGAGGTCACTACTTCACCTACGTGTAGTCGAAACCAAAGAGTGGTCATTTTCTCTAAACGGAC
Organism: Limonius californicus; assembly: GCA_014611495.1. NCBI lineage: Eukaryota > Metazoa > Arthropoda > Insecta > Coleoptera > Elateridae > Limonius > Limonius californicus. The sequence continues at coordinate 29,885 of JABXWE010018626.1, forward strand.
TATTAAAGAAGTTATTCATGGCCTGTTTTAGTTAAATACTGAAGCAGCCGAAACTATAAATGATACTAAGTGGTATTTGATACAAACTGTCTAAAGTTAATGTACCACGGATGCTAGTTTGGAGAATATTAAAATGTTATGGTTTATATCCATTTCATGTCCAGCCTGTTCAAGCCCTCTTACCTACAGATTTCGCTAGTCGTATATAATTTTGTCGCTGGATCATTCAAAATCGAAACCTACGTAATAGAAATTTATTCACGGATAAGGCAAATTTTACAAGGAATGGATTAACGAACAGAAAGAACAGCCACTCTTGGGATTTGCAGGATCCACCCGAAATCACAGTGTCAAATTATCAACAAAAGTTTTCAGTGAATATCTGGTGTGGAATTATTAATAACATGGTCATTGGTCCATTCGTTCGTGAGAACCATTTAACCGCCGACAGATATTTAAATTTTCTAGGAGATCATTTGGGAGGGTTGTTAGATGATGTCCCTCTGGCGATCAGACAGGGTATGTGGTACCAACACGATGGTGCTCCTGCGCACTTTGCGTTACGTGTAAGTCAATTTTTGAATCAACGGCGTGAAGGACGTGTAATTGGTAGAGGAGAACAGCACCCCTGGCCCCAAGATCTCCGGACTTAACTTGTTTAGATTATTATTTGTGGGGCCATATGGAAGATATGGTATACCAAGCACCATCAGAGACTGTTGAAGATCTTAAGAGACGCATTTTTGAAGCAGCAGAACTAATTCTAATTTGCTTTGTACATTCCAAAAGAATATATCACTGCTATAAAAACTATAGAAGTCCAAACTTTGTGTACCATACTATAGAACTAAAGACGCTTTCTTTTTTGCTATTAAATGTTACTTTACTGCTGCAGCGGAACAACTGTAAGAACGTGAAATGACAAGCAACAAGCAAATTGCTTTCGACAAACGTATTCAAGTCGACAGAATACAGAATGTTCGTTCCAGTTTAGTTTCTTTCCTTCGCAATGCATTTTTCAAATTCAAACTAAACTAATCTCACTACCCACGCGGGTTTCCTGAAACAGAACAACTTTTTCCATTCATGGCGTTATTGTTTCCGTGTTTAGTGACTAGTTCATCCAATAAAGGTGTGCTCTACACGCTAACGACAAATGATGATAACAAATTAATGGATGATTCCCAAGGTACACTTCTGATCGCATTCTAAGCCATTTCAAAACTTGTACCTGCATAAAGACAAGTTAAAATTTGACCTAAATGATAACAAGCTACACTCTTTATCTTAATGCGTTAGACGTTATTAATAACGACAGGTTAAAATACTCAAAACGTGTTTTAACGGTTTTAGTGCTGACATACCCGTCACACTTATTTTACTTTATAATAAGGTTTAGGTATGAGCATTATCTTTGAATAATTACCAGCACATTAACAAATAATGTTGTATAGCAGCGCATCGACTGTTGAAAAATGAGAACAGCGCGTAACCTTCAAAATTCATTATCAGCAAAATACTGGGCTAATTGTAGCGTGCCGACAACCTTCATTTTTATTATTTGTTTATAATTAGAGATGTCTAGGTCAGTTCTGCTTCAAATGGTTTAAGCAAACTATCGTAATTTTAACGGTATACTATTTTAAAGAGGTATTTCCAAATAGAAAACTGTGCTAAACTGTTAGACTTTCCTACACTCAATAAAAATCTCTATACAAGTTAGTTTTAAACATAAGAAAGAATATTTTCTATATTTTTGAATGTACAATACTACAGTATAAATGCAAAGATTCTTGCAAACTTAAATTGGGAATGAACAAGTTTGCAAGGAGTTTGTATCACTTCTGGTATAACCGGAAGTGATATCAACTTTTGATTTTGAAGTGGATAGCTATATTTTTTATTCTGTATTCTAAAACTAACAATTAGATTCATAATAATATCTAACTTGCCTACTTTTGCCGCAAAACAAGCATGCTATATCAATTTGCTGGTTGCTGCACTATACTGAAATCATATTAATTAATAAATCATCACAGATTACCATAATCGTTTCTTTTATTAGCTGCCTGGTAATTTATACGTACGCTGTTATAATTATTATTATTTAAATATTTTATAGGTCATTAAACCTAAATTATTAGAAATTCGTTGAAAACGTCAAAGACAAGGTTCTCCAATACACAACGAATAGTTCCGTATAACTGCAAACCGATACACATCAGGTACACAATTTTAACTTTAGTAGGTACTTTTTCAGAAAATATATATTTTTTATTTTAGAAATTTTGTTATGATCTATTTTTGCAACTGTTTTATATGTAAAAACGTTTGTTTGCACCATGATTCTACCAAATAATAGTATTTAAGATAAACGGTTTTTGAGTAATATTCAAAAATTCCTAACCAACCTTAGGGACGAGCTTCGTTAATAAGTGAAAAATAATGTTGCAAGTCTTTTACACTTCATATACATTCACAAAATGTAACCAAATTCTATATAACCGTTTTCGAAAACTATATTTTTTAATATACTAAAAATACGATTAGCGCTTTATTTTCTAAAAATGTGTATTCAGTGTCATTCTAATACTTACATGGTATTAAATAATTAAACGTTTAATTTAATTGAATTAGCTAATTGAATCGAATGCAATAGCATCTAATAGCAACAACGTCGAAAGAGAAAAAAAGTCGATTATAGTATAGCGAATTTAGAATAACAGTTGAATAAAGATTCACAGAATTCAAAAACTTTGAATGAATCCGGGCAAATCGAATCTAATAGTAACGGGTAGCAACAATGTCGGAAGAGGAATATGTCGATTATAACTACAGCGAATGTTATGCTGCCGTTGACTATAAACACAAAGAATTAAAAATGTCGACTCCAATCGAATCGAATGAACGGTAACGAGTAGCAATAACGTCGTGAGAGTAATATATCGACTATAACTTTCCAATTTAAAAATCTAGTTTAGTATAAAAGTATAGAATTTAATAATGTCAAATATAGTCGAATCAAATTCAACAACCTCGAAAGGGAACAATGTCGACTATAACTACAGCCAATTTAATGTTGTAGTTGACTGTAGACAGAGAGAGTTTAAAAATGTCGAATCTAACCCAATCGAATGCAAGCATGACGAGCAACGATAACGTCGCAAGAGTAATGTATCGACTGTAACTACAGCGCATTTTATGTTGCCGTTGATTATAAACACAAAATATTGAAAACGTCGAATCCAATCGAATCGAATGAACGGTAACGAGTAGCTATAACGTGGGAAGAGTAATAGATCGACTATACCTATGCCAATTTAAAATTGTAGTTTACTATAGAAATATAAAATTTAGCAATGCCAAATATAGTCCAATCACATGTAACAATGGCGGAAGAGAACAATGTCGATTATAACTACAGCTAATTTAATGTTGAAGTTGACTAAACACAGAGAGAATTTAAAAATGTCGAATCAAATCGAATCGAATGCAAGAATGACGAACAACAATAACGTCGCAAGAGTAATGTATCGACTGTAACTATAGCGCATTTTATGTTGCCGTTGATTATAAACACAAAGTATTGAAAATGTCGAATCCAATCGAATCGAATGAACGGTAACGAGTAACAATAACATCGGAATAGTAATATATCGACTATAACTATGCCAATTTAAAATTGTAGTTTAGTGTAGAATTATTGAATTTACCAATGTCGAATATATTCGAATCAAATGCAACAACGTCAGAAGACTACAATATCGATTATAACTACGGTGAATTTAATGTTGCAGTTGATTATAGATAGAGAGGATTTAAAAATGTCGAATCCAATCCAATCGAATACAAGAATGACGAGCAACAATGACGTCGCAAGAATAATGTATCGACTAGAACTTCAGTGAATTTTGTGTTGTCGCTGACTATATAGACAAAGAAATTTAAAATATGGAATTTAATCTAATTTAATGAACCAGTAGCAGGAACGTCAGAAAAGTAATATATCGACTATAACTATAGGGAATTTTTAAATTGCCGTTGAATATAGAAGCAGAGAATTTAAAAATGTAGAATATGATCAAATTAAATGCAATAATAAGGAGCAGCAACAATACCGGATAAGAAAAGAAGAATGTCGTTATAACCACTGCACATTTCAAATTGCCGTTGAATATAGCTAGAAGCAGAGAACTTTATAATGTCGAATCTAGTCGAATCGAAGATAATAATTTGAAATTAAATATAAATATAGAGATTTTAAAAATGATATCGAATCAAATATAATAATGTCGCGTAGCAACAACGCTGATAACAGAAATGTCGATTATAGCAACAGCGAGTTTAAATAGTCGTTGAATATAAAAATTTTAAATACGCTCAAATCAAATAACATAGCCATTGAATATAAAAGTCTAGAGTGGAACAAACAACACTGGAACGGAAAAAATGAAATCGAATCAAATACAATAATGTCGAGTAGCAACAACGCCGATAACAGAAATGTCGATTATAGCAACAGCGAGTTTAAAT
>JABXWE010018627.1:0-24070 GCA_014611495.1 Limonius californicus
CGCCTACAAAATAAATCAAACGATAACATTTATTTTGTCAATAGTGCATTCAACTTATGTCTATAACTACCTCATTATTTTTGATGAATTAGTAGTGTCGTTATCAACTGGATTTGTTGTAGGCATTACCTGAACTGGTGATAGTGCCTTATTGCAGAAATAATTGCATCTTCTTTTTTGAAGCCCATTATCAGTTACCATACTGTGAAGATCATTTTCTTCATTTTTTGTATTTTTAATAATATCATGAAAACAAGCAACCTAATTTTCATATTTGTTTGTAGAAAAAACCTCCTATAAAATATATTAAACGTTTTAAATTAACTTTATCGGGCATTTCTTAAATTTCATGTATAACTACCTTATAGGCATTAGATGAACTAAACTCTATTTGTTGAGCATTGAGCTAGAATGTAAACAAACGCTTTACAGGTGCGTTGATTTACGGGATGTGTATCTACGTAATATTCCTAGCGTTTCTAAATTAACGTTCGCGCCGTCAGAATTATTTTTTAGAAGAATTGGTGGTTCTGAAAAGAACCATTTTTTAAGTTAGGTTTTTTATGAACTTGGAGACATCTGCTTACCCGCATTTACCCAAGTTTCATCGGTATAAAAAATTACTCGACCTGCTTCCCAATATTTTCGGATAGGTTTAAGATAAGTTAGACGCCACGCGATAATATTTTCTCTATCCATTAACATGGATTGACGGCAGCGAGTTGAACATTTAAAATTTAATTGTTTTAATATTCCATGTAAAGTCGACCTCTTAAAACTCGGCAATTGGTTATCATTGTTAACGACCGTCAAAATTTTATACATGGTTGGTATTTCGTTCCGAAAAAAGAATTTGTAATCCTACACAGAAATTTACCAAGCTCAGAGATGCAAGTTTTGGAATAAGTTTCGCATATTGTACAGAAAAATTACAATTTGTTTAAACATAGGACGTACCTATCATCAATTTCATCCGAAAGTTTTTTTCTAACTCCGGGAGATTTTGGAGAAGACAAAGTTTTAGTATCTCGAAACTCCTTTGTACTGTTGCAACACTAACACCCACTGTTTTAGCAACAAATTGTACAATGTCAGTTAGTAAAATCTCAGGATTTTCTTCTAACATCGAATTATACAATTTTTACTATTAATTGTTTTTCATTTAAAGTAGTAGAACGCCCCCTACGATTACACGTTTCTGGAACAACTTGCTCCATTTTAGGTAAATAAGTATCAGGCACTATATAAACGCTTCGAAAACCGATAAGCACTGTTCAAAAAGCACACAAACATAATCCGGTAATTACGAGTGCAAAGTAAAGGTTTTGAGCGTCAATTACATGAGGCACAAGCGTTATCTAGCGTAGACCAATCACAGCGCGCGCTCGGGTGAGTCAAACACGTGTGTTTGTTGACGTTCTAGCTCAATGCTCAACAAATAGAGTTTAGCAGTTTCCTCATGTAATGGTACTGTTAAATCTAAAGTAGTCGTAACACCTAGCTTGGGTTTTTTTAGTTGATCAACAGGTTTAGGTATCTTATACTACAAAGCATTTGTGTATTAGTTATTGTAGAGAGAATGTATGCAATTTAAATTGACAGATTTTAAAATATTATTTGTTCAGTAAACGCTCATTTGTGTATGGCAATTTTTGCTTTCAATAGGTAATAATCTTTAAAGCATATTGCAACCTTTAAGATATGAAACAATTACCTACAATTATTTCAGTGTTAAAATTTGAAAATTATTATTAGTGATTGTTGTATTTCTAAAATAATTACGTTAATTAATGTATTTGAATATTTACAAGTTTGAATTAAAATAGTTCGTTCTTTAACATTTTGACAACACATTAAATGTTAATTTATATTATTATTCCATCGCAATTTTAAATTGATTCATTATTAGATTTTATAGAAAATGTTCAGTAAAGTTACTTAAGGGTATCCTACACACTACTACCTAAACAACATTTTTAAGCATCTACCTATTTTAAATTCCTACAGTTAGCTAAATAATTTTTATACGAAAATGCGTTTCCCAAAGGGCTACTAATATTATACCGTATTCCAATTTGCCTACAATGCCTATTTTACTAGATATTTTAAACTGCAGCGACTAAACGGATTATTTTAATTGATTTTTATCTGAAACTTGCCTAATTTAAAATTAGGTATGTGCAAAGCTGACAAAAATTAATAATCCTACTAAATTAATAGTTACTATGAAGGGTTTTATTGCATATCTAAGGCCAAGATGCTTAGGTGCAACATTCACCGTTTCATGTGCTTATTTGGCCTATTCATTGCCTGTTTGGTTCTATAAGCATGCCTATTTTCGTCTTATTTGATACCTACAAATCCGTGTCCTACTAATTTGACTTGCTATAAAAATAGAACAGAAAAAATTCACTAAATGATCCTGCTTAGCAGTGAAATTATTTAAATTCCCAGTTTTAAACTAAAATAGTTTTTTAAATACACAACAATGTATTAAATGAATACACTGAAGTTGCTTACAACAATAAACTAAACCATCGAATAATTTATTAATCCAGCCGGGTTTTCCTCGGTGAGGCAAGAACATTTTGAATATATTTTTAAATCATGTTAGGCAATCTCTGGCAATTTTAAGTACCTGCCTAAAATTAGGTTCTTTAAATTATTGCAAATTACCTGCTCAAAATAATATTGCGTTAAAGATTAAAGAACTGCAAAAAAGGATGTACGGCACAGAGGATTCTGTAAGCTCGACTAGCAACTTAAAATGTTAACTTACCTCTAAAACTCGAGACTTTTTGCGCAAAGCTTCTGCACCAGCTAATGCCAAAATCTAATACCAGGGAACATACACTAGGCCCAATACCTCGAGCTCTTCGGAGTTGAAGCGGTGTTGCCAAATCGTGGACGCCAGAAACGCGGTAATATAAAATGCTGGTTAAAGCATATACGTCGTCGTGTATATTAAGCAGCGCCCCCACACTACGAAACCGTGAATTAAAAATATACACTTTTTTACATTTTATCATCATTTTGGCTTCCAACATGATTTTCTGATTTAGCGTCTTGAGGACCATACCACCTCAAAAAAATTAAATACATTGAGTTGTAATTTGGCGTCCGGTATACGGACGTCACATTGCAGCAGGACGTCGTATTAAATGCAAATGGTTTATTAGCGGACGTCACGATGATAGCGGGATGTATATATATATATATATATATATATACATATATATACATATATATATATATATATAAGACTTACAGAATCCTTATATTTCAGACAGAAATGAATACTTTATAACCAAACTTAAATATGGAACCAGTTAAAAGGTCATTATGTTAATATCAATAAATTATTTTTCTAGTTTATAGAGTAACAAATATCTTACTTCGATGTTGAGATATTCTAAAGGCAAGTTTGCGTTCTGTTGTCCGGCATTATCATAGATTTTCGCCAGTAACCAAACTAATCGGATTATTTTCCACAAATGAAATGTAAAAAATTTGTAAGCTAAAGATAAAGATTAAAATACCGAAATACGTATTAGGTTTTTAAGATATCTCGTGTAGAAAACTATGTTATTTTTTACAGCAATAAATAATACACATGTTTTGCTATATTCTGTCAGGGAACAACGTCAAAGTAAGATTACAATAATTTGTATTCTAATATAATGGCCTATTAAACGATAGTGTGGTCCAGTGGTCGGGAGTTTAAATCTCCGACTCGATGCCTTGCAGGCTGCATACCCAGTTGCTTAAATAATTGGGTACCTGCGTTTGCATGGACAAGGGGTAATAATTCGGTTGATTAATGTGGGATGCTCACCGCATTACCACGTGCCATAAATTTGGTACGCGACAAGCGAGTGTGGGAGCAAGGATACGAGAGCTTTGGCCTTCCGCTTTGCAGGCTAAACTCTTTCATGAAGTGTAGCACCCCACCATTATTTAAAATACTATGTAGAGCTTTAAACTATAACGTGCATTAAGTAAGTTTGGTCCAGTGGTTATAGCTGAAAATACACTTAAGTGCAATAATTTCCAAAAATTAAGATTGAACGATTTAGCAGTTTATATCTCAGTTCCAATGCACAATCCCTCGAATTCGTTCACAGTTGTTATTCTACGGTAGAATTCACAGAAAAATAGATAGTTTAAATCACCGACTCGGTGCCTTGAGGGCGGCCTACCCAATAGTTTTAAATAATTGAGTACCTGCGTTCGAATTAACAGGGGGTGATACTGCGGTTGAATATTGGGCGATGGCCACCAGATCACCACGTGTCATGAATGTTATATTTATTTTATCAAAAATTATACTCTCTGTAACCTAATTCCGTATGACCTCCACCTATTCCAATTTTTTCGTGGACCCTTGCGGACCCAACCTAAATACTTGTATTATATAAGCGCGTATTCCATGTATCCAGCCAGATGATTTAAATTCAAAATTTAAGTTTACATTGAATGGTGCTATTATAGGAATTCTATTTCGCAATGCTAAAATCATAAAAATAATAATATTGTTACGGGCCAAACGAGCTTTTTCGTCGACCCGCAACAGGATAGGTGGAAAAAGGCCTACAGCTTAGCTCAGAGGAGTAGGGGTGGTTCACGGAAACCGCTTACAGGAGGGTAATCTTTCCTAGTAGCGTACAGGGTAGGTCAAAATTAACGGGCGCCACCTTCCAAATCACAGCAGATTACCAGTTCTCGCGGAAGGCCGAGAAGCCAGCAACTTTCGGGAATCGGCCTCACCTTTATTGTGCCTCCACCTATATGTAAAGCTTACAAAATTCATGCACAAAAAGATAAAAATACACAAAAATAAAAAATGTGGTAAATTCAAGACAAATATAATTCTACTTCTTTTAGATTACTGAACTGAAAGAAAAACTATAACGATTACATTGAAAATGGTGGTATTTATGGTTAATTAATACAAGATTTTGTTGGAACTTTCGAACTGCAAAAGGCTCGTCGTCAGTGCCTTGCGATATTTAATTTCTTAGAACCTATCTACGCAGCCGGAGGCGTCGGAGTTTACAAATTAATACAATTTAAGAATACACTTTCCAGTTAACCAAAAGAAGAAAGGATAACTGATGACTGAAGGTCGCTTTACGTCGCATTTAAAAAAAGGTTCAGCACTTGAAACTTGAAAATGAAACTCGGAAAAAGTTTTCACCACACAATTAGAATTTCTCCTACCTTAGTGTTGTTCGATAGGGAGCAGAGAGAGGTACAACTGGGGTGTTCCAAAGATCTTCGGGAAGCGGGAAAAATTCACTGGTACGACACTGAGGATTGGATCGAATGGAGATAATGCTACGGCCAGGGCTTTTTCGACGGCGAGAGAGAAGTGATGGGAACCTCAGATGTCAAAATCTCCGCCGCTGGACGGGAGGATCACTTAAAACAGCTCGAAAAACAGAACTTCTACGGGTTTGGTAGCTTTTGTCCGACATAAGTCGAGAAAACAATTTCACTGAATTGTTTTTGCAAAAAGCTGACACTGCTGCTAATATTGTTAATCCGACACAAGTCGAAGATTTGTTTTGCCTAACGTAAAAAACCAAACGATAACTCAATCAGCAGAAGAGCTGCGACACAACCCAGTATCCAAAAAAAAAACAAACACGTCAGTTCACTCCCAAAGCCTAGCGTCCACTGACTTTCCCCTCGCCGCACAAAACAGCCTAATTTGTTCTAGAACAAATTCTTACACGTGCGATTTCCGAGGAACATAACATTTCTAAGGCCAATGCTGCTGACAAAAGGGGTCCTAAGAATTTCTTTATGCCGGCGTTAACAGACTAAATAAACATGTCAAACGTTCGATTACGTTTCGGCCTCCCATAAATTTAATTTTTGAAAATAATGAAAATTGTAATCAACATAAGAACGGCAATTAAAATAGAATTTTAATTCTTATGAAGAGGCAAAACTAAACGAACATAACAATATCTCTAGGTTGAGATTTTATTTAAAGACGAATAACATTTAGATGTGTAATTAGCAGTTACGCGTATTATTTACGTTCAATATTTATTTACAACCCTTTGTATACTTCAGAGATACTAGACATTGCGTTACATGTATAACCATACCGCATATTTGTTTTTTAATAAAATTATCACAACTACTAAAATAATTAACATTAATGATGTAAATTGAGAAACTTCATGCCTTATTGAATATCAAAGTACTGTACGCAGTAGCTTTCATGACAATTTTTGTACTATTTTTTCCATAATAGCGACCATTTTTCTGGAATTTAATGCTATTGTAATAACTTAACAGAAAATGTGTCATAACAAAACTAATAGACATTCATGTAGCCAGTCGACCTATAATTATACTTCCTCTCGGTTATAGTAAAAAATATATTATTCTTAAGAACTTTCGTCAAATAAATTTAAAAAATATAATAAAATACTTAAATTTAGTAAAATTAACTTGTGTTGCGCCTATAACGTCTTCGAAGTTGTTCCTTAACTGGCAACAAATGAAATTTTGGGTGTTGTTCGATGAAGAATATATCGTGTCTTTAATCAAATACACTTATAAAAGAAATGTGTAATACTGTCGTTCGTAATAAAAGGTAAGAATGCTACAAAATCTGCAGTTTTTAGATTTATTTACTATTATTACGTAGGGACGATTATATGTGAAATTTGAAAGAGAAACAGAAGAAGATAATTTTTGGAGAATTTAGAAGCTGTGACAATATAACTTGCTTAAAGCATATCAAAGTGCTTCTTCTTCCACAATGGAAAAATGCTGTAATGCAATATCTAGGATTTCTTTTTCAACCATATTTTTGTGTAGTTCCAAAAGCTTCATATAAATACAAATCAACTTTAATTAAACTGTGGCACTTATTAGTGAGATATTTTGTTTCTGGTTCTGTTTTGAAACCTACCTACGCCATGCGATTTTGAACTTTGATTATTCTATTCATTGCTATCTTTAATAAGTCACTGCGAACTTCATATTTACGTTTATTTCTAAACCAAGATTCAGTTTTTTTGTTACAATTAATTTAGCATCTGGATATATGACGCAAATATTAAATTATTATATCTGAATTGTATTTCTAAAGACTGTGATGCAGAACACCAAATTAATTACACTAAGGCACATTTTATTATCAACAATTATGCCCCGCTGATACGCATATAATAAATTGATAAAACAGGAATATGCTTCAAAAATGTTGCTAAAACGGCTATTATATATTATGTCTCGCTCATAATCATAATAAATTGTCAAAACAGGAATATGTTTCCAATTGTCAGTTAAAACAGCCATTTTTGCACCGATTTATCCAGCTCATGAAACTTTTGTGCATACGCTGCAATCTTTCCACTCAATTAGCCGAAGCAAAAATAAATCTCGTTTTGTATCTGTTCCGCCGAGAATTTACTTCTAGAATGAAAAATTAATATTGCACATTGTAAGCGAACGTTAAAATTTTAACAATTCGAACTTGGGGGAGAGCGAAGTAGTGCTGCATCCGTGGGAATGCTTCCCAGCAATTAATTTTCTTTTCCAAATGGAGATTAGTTCGTTGAAACTTTAATAATCTAAATCAATAAAACAAACCAACCAACGTGCTATTTATAAACCGTAGTTGGTGGCAGCGAGAGAAGCAATTTTGATGTGTGTAATCAAACGGAATTCCGGAAAACTTATAAGTGATGGGAGTTGGGGAGCAGTTATTTATAGCGATCCTTCTTCAGAAAAGTTTCACCGGGGGTGAATGTGTGTGAAAACGCTTGGTTTATAATCCTGCTGGCTTGTGTACTATTAAAATGCAGGTTGGCTTCCAGTCGTGCTGCTTAATAAGGGTAGTATTTTTAACAACAAACTGGATAACCCCTTAAATCTGCACGGTGTAAGTGGCAGTTAGGGGGAAGAAGCACGATCCAGCAATAGAATAAGAACGTGAGCTCTTGCGAAGAAGAACGCCGGATAATTAAGACAAATGCCTCTCACACGTAAATGACTTGTTTTTGCTAATGTTCCGGGGAGTAAACGCCTACGTAAGCGACGTTGACGACGGCGACGTCTTCCTTAGAAGCAGGTATGGTTGGTTAGTAGTAATTGTTAATTAGTAACCGCCCCAATTAACGCGCGCCATCCTCAATCACGGCGATTAGTTCCTGACGCAATCATAATTAAACGGAAACAATAACGAAATAATAATAACTTATACAGAATAGCAGAGATGGTGATTAAGGTGATTAAGAATCTCTAGGGAACGGCAGGTAATTGCCGAACAAGGGAGGAATAAGGCGTTACGTGCTCGGACATACGAGACAACTTCATCGTCTATTCCCTCCAAACGGTGCAAGTTTAGGCGAATAAAAGTTTTATCCAGCTTTGGTTAATAGTTCTTTATTTAGTTCGGTTTTACGGCAAACCGGGATAGCCTCGATTGATCCCGTAGATAAAGTTTTAACACGTAAGTATATGGCGTGGGCGAGAAGGCACAGGTGCCTTGCATTTAATCATAGCCCGACAAATGAGTGACAGGTACATGAGCAACCTTTAAAAAATAAGAAACCCGAAGTCTCGGAAAACAAGCGGAGACTCCGGAAATATCTAAAAGTGTACGGATCGAGTTCTGAAAGTGAAAGCCACCAACAGCCACGTTTAGCATTTGAGTAAGGAGGGAAATTTACACTTAAATATTTACAGTGAGTACGTCTTGTAATTATAGGATAAGGTTTCGTTGGTTTACACTTACTCCCGCCGTTTCCGTTGTCAGCATTCGAAACGGCGTAAAGGGGAACATCAAAATTAAGGTGGCACTTTCCCATGTAAGTAATGCCAACTGGGAAATTCGCTTGAAACAAAAGGAAAATGAAAAATAAGTGGTCTTCATTGTATTTTTAGCGCGGGAACTTGAAACTAATAGACTGACTGATTTATTTCTCGTGTTTCGCACCCCCACAATCAATAGCGAGAGGATTACTTTTCTTTTACTTAGTGCTTGTAGACTTCAAACACGAAATAAATAAAATAAAGCCGAAAGGAAAATAAATAACTTGTCTTTGTTAAATTCGCTCTGAAGAGAGTGTCGTAGATATCAATCGGTTTTTCTTCGCACCCTCTTGCAACTAAATTGATGTGTATCTAATCAGCACTCTGATTTAAATCTCTTAAAGCAGTACATTAACAGTTTACGGTAGAGCGGTGGAGGAAATATACTGCAACTGACATTTAGTCTCTCAGAATTACGAATGTAGTTAAGTAACCTTGTTTGTATGCAAATAATAAATTTAAAATAATGTCATAACTCAGGTTAGCAATCATAAGTTGAGCTGCAGTCTGGTAAAATTTAACAACACACCTTATATTCAAATACCAATTACTAAAATTGGAAGAAGTTATCACTTTGAGCTTAGATTGCGCCGTTGCAGGATTATTTGATGCTGACGTTTGGTTAACCGTCAATTCCACGATTTCGAAGCCCGAAGAGATGACTTCATTAGATGCAAACCACGGCTGTTGAAACTTTCCTAAAATGTAATATGTAAGTAGCTAAACTCTTGGGCTACGGGCCACGGTAACAGCAAAAGAGTGCTTCGTCGTCGAAATATACAGTTTTCCATTTTGACATTTCCTTGATTGTGTTCTGCTTTATTAACATTAAAAACATTGCTTTAATGTTCCATTCGTCTCTTTCTCCTTTTTTCAATTTACCAGAACACTATGTATATTGCTATGTTTCTGCATTTCTATGTTTTTTTTCTTCTTCTTAGTCTTCTTCAGAGCTCTACAATCTTGGGTGGATCTTGGCTTCCGCCAGCATCTTACCCCAACGAGTCTTATTTTCTGGCATCATCTTCCAGTTGTTTACGTTCAGTTGTGTGAGGTCTCTTTCCACTGCATCCATTCATATGTTCCTTGGTCAGCCAACTTCCCCTTTTCCTTCTGGTTTACCATTCATGAGTTGTTTTGGTGTTCCTTTTTCCCCATTCTGCGCACGTGTTCCAGCCATCTTAATCTCTTACATTTTATATGTTTAATTATATCTGGTTCGTCATATAGGGCTTTAATTTGGAAGTTATACCTCTTCCTCTGTTGTTCTCCTTCTTGGATTGAGCCATAAATGTTTCGCAGAATTTTTCTTTCGAATGTTTCTAATCTCTTTTCTTCTTCTTTGTTTAGACACCATACTTCTAATCCGAATGTGATTACTGGTCTAATTAGCGTTTTATACAGTTGCACTTTTGTCCTTCTTCTGATTGCATTTTACTGTAGTTGTTTAGCCAGTCTGTTTCCAAGTAAGTATTATTCTTTCATTTATTTCCACCGCTAGATCGTTTCGCGCATTTAGGTTTATGCCGAGGTATTGAAAACTTCCAACTGCTTTAAAGTTGTATTCGTCTATTGTTATGTTTTTCCTGTTTCTGTATCTTCATGTTGTCATGAATTTGATTTTACTTTCATTAACTTCCAGGACCCTGTGTTTCGCTGCCCTTTCCAAGTTTACAAAATGTTCTTTGACTGCATCGACAGATTTTCCTACTATGTTGATGTCATCTGCATATGCTAGGGTTTGAGTTGTCTTATATAGTATATTTCTCTCCGTTGTGATGTGAGCTTCCCTTATTATTTTTTCTAGCACTAGGTTAAACAGGTTAAACTCCTTGTTTGACGCCTTTATTTATTTAGAACGGCTGCGATTGTTCATTCTGTATTTTAATAGTACTTTTCGTGTTTGTTAGTGTCATTTTTGCGAGTCTTATTAATTTTGTTGGGAATCCAAACTCTTCCATGGTTATCCAAATTTCAGTTCTTATTACAGAGTCATATGCTACCTTCATATCTATGAATAAGTGGTGGGTTTCCACGTTCTCCCATCTTCTCGAGTATCTGTCTTGCTGTAAATATTTGGTCTATTGTTGACCTTCCTGGTCGGAATCCACATTGGTATTCTCCTGTGTTTTCTTCCGCGTAAGGTAATAACCTGTTGTATAGTATTTTTCCTAGTATCTTATACGTTATATTCAGGAGTGTAATTGGTCTATAATTCTCGCGTTCCATCTTGTCTCCTATCTTGTATATTGGGCGTATACTTCCTATTGTCCAATCCTCAAGCATTCTTTCTTACTCCCATTATTCCTCCTTTAATTTATGTTATCTTCGCCATAGCTTTGCTCCTCCATGTTTTATTAGCTCCGCTGCTATCTGGTATGGCCCTGCTGCCTTATTATTTCTTAACCTTCTAATTGCCTCAACTGACTCCTCGTAGGTTGGTGTCTCTGTGTAGACTTCTGCTGTATGGTATCTTGGTGTTTCTTGCTGTCTATCTTCCCCTGTTTGGATGTTTAATTGTTCCTGAAAGTGTTCCGCCCAGCGTTCTACCACTTTTTTCCTTTCACTTATTATGTTATTATGTTAGGTTTAAAGCCTTTTCTTAGGCTGTTAGTTCTTTCATAAAATTTCCTTGATTCGTTTTGATCCTTCATTGCTTGTAATTCTTGTATTTCCCGATCTTCATATTATCTTTTCTTTTTCCTTATTGTTTTATTTGCGTTTTTTCTTTTCCTCTTGTATTCTTCTGTTGCGACTCTCGTGGTTCTTACGAGTGATCTTTTCCTGGCTTCAGTTTTTACCTTGAGTGCCTTCTCGCATTCTTCATCGAATCACTTTTTCCTGCTTTGTTTTTTTTTCTCTTCCTACTACGTTTTCTGCCGTCACTATACTACGTTTTCTGCCGTCATCGTCACTATTATTGATTGCCTGATGTTGTCCCACTCCTCCGCGATTGCGTTAATTTCTGCATCTTCTCCTAGTTTTGCTCCCAGTTGTTTTTTAGTATACCACCCAAAGTGTCTTTTTTTGTTGGTATAAAATGCCTTTGAAGCGATAATGTTATCGCATGTGCATATGCATACGAGAATGTTTAATAACTTGGTTATGCTAGGAGATTACCCAAACAAACAAAACAATTATAGGTCACTTTTTAATCGGTTAAAAGTATATTGAACAACGCATGATCATAACTTTAAAATAATTTTTTGAATAGAGTTTTGAATACGAATTGATATCTACTTTTTAGGGAAACTAGAATTTCGGCGACTAATTTCCGCCGGGAGGAGGGGGGTATCTTGTAACACACTTTCCCCGTTATGTATATCATTACCACAAGTTACTTTTATTTGGGGTATTAAGGGGTATTTTAAAGAATAAAATACCCATAGTGATAATCTTAACATAATTTCTCAGAATAAAGTGCAAACAACAACATTTCATCAACATTTCAGGGTGTTGCAAATCACTTTTTTATTGTCAATACTTTTACAACTAATTTTAGCGGTCTTCATTGGTTGCTGATATTTATTATTGTTTAGTATTTTTATGGCCCTAGGCTCCCGAAGTCATATTGATTATTAGACTATATCCAAAAGGTATTACACAGCATAAGGTATGGAACGAAAGTAAATGGAAAAACTAAAATCCAATTACTTGGGGAAACATTTTCTATTTCATTTATAAGTTTTTTATAATTTATTTTTTATTACAAGTACAATAAACAAGAAAATTAGTGTAGAACATCGAAACCTTCTTTCTCAATAGTTCTTAATTTTTGTTTTGCGCAACATCTTTTGGACCGTCAGAATGTTTATGGAACAGTACTTAATCTTATTCACGATCTGATGCTTAGTTTTAGCTGTCCTCCGTCCTGATATACTTATTTAGACAGAAGTGCTCAATAATTTTCAATGGAACGGGCTGCTAAGTCATTCGGCGGGTTCCTTTGGTACAAATTTGATATTTCTCCAACGACGCAAGCGTTTTCTGTGTGTAATG
This sequence comes from Limonius californicus, assembly GCA_014611495.1. Taxonomy (NCBI): domain Eukaryota; kingdom Metazoa; phylum Arthropoda; class Insecta; order Coleoptera; family Elateridae; genus Limonius; species Limonius californicus. The sequence continues at coordinate 12,841 of JABXWE010018627.1, forward strand.
GCTGGACGCAAGATCAGACCCGAATAAGATTTGGTCCTCTGAGTGGTGTTCCTGAATAAAATATTTAATTTGGTTAGGCAACACTTTGATGGTTCAATGAAAAGGTTTGATATTCTTTCGAAGTTTCGGATCGAAGTTAGTTTTCCAGGTGCATTTGATGTCTTCTGATGTGTCTTTAACATTATCCGTAGAAAAAACACAGATTTCATTTAACGTAGAGCAAGAAAAAGTAAAGTACTTTTCTTCATCCATCCCAACATTTATCCCGGAGCACAAAATTTAAGATGGCGTAGTCGGTACTTTCGGGGGATATCAGCAAGTTGTTCTGCTGAATGCTTTGGCACTTACACTTGTTTTCGGTATTTTAAGTTCACTTTTTTCAAATTCAGTACAATAGTGGTGTGAGAAACATTTATCTTTCTTGATAATTTGCGACTACTTCAACTAATTTTTGCTTTTACAATGGATTCTAACTGTTTTACCTCCTGCAATCTCAATATTGATGGACGTCCGGTTTCGTTTCCATTATTCCATGGCTTCTTATCGTCGAACCGTTTAACTAAACCGTAAATTGTCCACCGTCCAATATTTTCGTTTAAAAAATTCTTTATCTACTCGTTTTGAGCATTTCATAAACTCGTTTACCCAACGCTTCTTGTTCCGAAATTTGCACAGTGACGACAAATTTGTAACTAAGCCTTTTAATAACTATTAAGACGTCAAAACTATACCTCACAATTTCAACATTTTCTAATATGTTTGAACTCTAGAGTGAATTTTGCCCACTTGTTCCATAGCTTATGTAAACATAAGTATACTACTTTTCACTGGCCTGGAACGTCTAGTGGTTAGGCCACTTGCACATAGATCCAAGGGACGCGAGTTCGATCGTGGCTGAGGTCGGTGAGTATTTTCCGTCACTGAAAAATCTGAAACTGAGCCTCTTGTCGGATAAGAAGTAGATCCGTAGGTCCTGTGCCACTGCGATGTGTGACACGTTAAAAATCACTACTGGGGTGCTGGAACTACTTCAGATAGGTAAAATTTATAGTGAGGGTCTACAATGGATCAAATATGGCCTAAGTGCAAAGAGATGCTTGGAAAACCGCGTCCTGGATCTCACTCAATTAAAAATACAAATACAATTCTGCTTTTCAGTCGATTGGTCAACACAAATTTCTCCGACAGAATATTTAAAAAACTCAATATATATTTATATATATAAGTTTACATACTTATTACCTTTTAAATTAGAATTTAAACTGTAAAATTGTTATAGATATTATTAAAATCATTAATTCGGAACCAATACTTTTTACAGTTACACAAAAATATTTATAAATAATTCCTGTAGCAACACAAAAATTTTGAGTTTATAAAGATTTTAGGATAAGGATAAAATATAATTACAATAATATATTCTTAGCCAAAACATCTAGGCTAGACTATGCGAAATTTACAAAAATATAAGTCCCACACAGTTATAGTATATAATATTACTGGTAAAGGAGCACGTAAATTATATTCCTTATTATTTTGTTAAAAAAAAATAACTGATATCTATACTGCATTAAAGGATTTGTGTGTGTCTCCAATGTTGGGTGGTAGATGATGCTTCTGTCATGGACGACTTCTTTTATACTTGGTATCTTCAAATCTTTGTGGATCATTTGATTTGCTATATACCATGGGTAGTTAACTATTGTTCTTGGTATTTTGGACGGACATCTTTGGATTATTTCGACATTCGACTTGCTGACACAGCCCCACAGTTCTACTCTATAAGTCCATTTCGGTTTGATTACTGATTTGTACAACAATAGTTTGAGTTCAATAGATATTGGAGACCTTCTACTGATCAACCAATATAGCTCTCTCTGAATAACTACTAGTAGACAGCATATCTACGATTTAAATAACAAAAATGATGAAACAATTATAAAAACAGTTATAATATCTTGTGATAAGAAATTGCCAAAAGCAGTGCAAAAATTCAGAAAAATCATTGTACGACATATGTGGATTTTTTAGAGTAATTTTTTACAACTACCATCCTCTAAGAACATAATACATGCATCCCCAATCCCAATATCTATCTTTCTGACAAACAGAACAATGTCAAGACTCTGTTACCAATTTATTTTATCTTATATTATATGTACTGTCTTTTACATTAGTTGCAGTTCGCTTTCCAGCGTTCAGGTAGGCAACTGTGAAACCCAGAAGGGACGGTTAAACGAATATAATGTCAATGTAAAAACTTACATTTAATTTTTGGTTCCCTGGTCGGTTTAGTTTCCCTTTACAGTCATGATAAACTGAACTTTTACCATTTTTGAAGATTTGTAGATATTGGAACGATGTGCAGTATTTTTGTGTTAAAACTATGAACGTGTGAAGTTTTCATTCTTAAGCAGTGGTATATGTAATATAAGATAGAACTAGAGTTTGTATGTTTAATACAGTTGAAACGTAGGGTGATTTGTGGAATATTACACTTATACGTAATATTCAAATGTGCTATACATGTTACTGGAATGACCCAATATGTTAAACTAAAATATTTTAATTCAACCTAAAGTATAAAATACGAAAACCATGAGACCCCTTTGAAAATTGCTCCTTTTGTAGGCGTATGCAGGGTTTGAATAAAATAGAACCAACAATCTTACAGTAGTATTATGACAACAATGTTTACGAAATCATATTTAAAAGTTTCTGAGAAATTTGAAGAGTCTACTATTATTTGTAAGGCTAATTTAAATAAATTAAAATGTTTGTGTAGTTTCACGTACATCCTGTTTGTAACTTCCGGAACTTTTCTTAGATTTTCAATTAACATTTAGAGTGATTAACTAAGAAACTATCGCATATTTTATAAAATATTATATAAATTGAGTTGTTCACGTGGTTATAAATGGTGGCAGCGTTTGTACAAAAGGGTAGTTTACGAATGGAACCGCGGTTGTAGAAGGATCCGGGGTACAAAACTTGCAAATTAAACGGGGTAAATGCATTTCACACGAGCGATAGAATACAATAGTCAGCACAATTTGCTTTGAGAGAGAACTAGCAGTAAAAGTTTTCCTATCTCGCCACAGAGGTGAGGTAATAAGACAGGCCGCGAAGATTACTTACAGATCGATGCGGAAGAGCCGGGGCTCTGGCATGCTAATATCACAGTATGCAATTCAAATTAGGCCGGGAGTTAACGAGAACTTGATTAGCACATCTACTACACATTGCGGTGCGCCGATATCAAGAGCGTAATAAGATGTCAGGTCGGGGGCACGGGAAGATGAAGAGTTGTGCGTCGTTATCCGAAGATACATGATGATGGATGCTAACGAAGTCGAGGAACAGCAGCCCGATAGGCCAAGATGTATGGGCAACAGCCGCACCGTGCATGGCATTAACATGTTAAGCACCAGCATTAATAAACCCCCGTATAATTACTAATATAGTTGGGGCTAAATGGCGGCTCGCGTGACGACCGCACGCCACATTTCCATTTAATCAAGGAGTCTGTTTATATAATAAAGATATGTTAATTTACTACCAAGTCGCCGTAATAATTGTTTTTGAATATACCACGAATGTTCTTGGAACCCCGGGTTGCATTGCGGACTTGTGTTATTGGAAACTTTGGCACGTCATTCCCCTATAACCAACGCTCCGAACTAGTTCTTACATAACGAAACAAGCTTCCTAGGAGCTGGAGTCCTTTATGTTTGAATTTGAATTATTCTCATCGATTCCTTAGTCTAATTCATTTTTTTAAATTGTATTATGCCCTTCTACTGAATCTACCTTCAAGGTTATTTATACATACTAAATGACAATTAAATGGCGTACACCCCTATTTTCCACCTCTTCTCTTTTTATTGTTGCGACAAACTTCACTGTCCTTCTTACACTGCTTGTGTAACCGGAAAAGATCGATAACTCAGGTTTTTACTATTTCATATTAAGAATTGGAAGCGGAAGTTAAATAGACTTAAAAATTAGATAACACATTTGAAACTAAATAGAATTTAATAGTGGGACTTAACGCAAATCCAGTGATTTTACCGAACTCCTTAGCTTTCAAATTAAGACAACTACGATTTACACAAAATAAAGGGGTTTACTTGAAAATCCTTAAAGAAATTGAGATATACTTTAAGTTATTTTACAGATCTTGGAAACTAAAGTTACACCCTGTCTAATTTGACCTAACTAAACTAATCCTAATAATTACGCAAAAGTTTTTTAAATTTAGACAAACAGGACCCTACGGCTCTTGGTTACATCTTGTAACATGATGAAGGCGTGAAAAACCTGCACAACCATGTTCCTTCTAGCCGCACCCAGAGGGAGGTCGGGCAAGGGGTTTTGGTAAGCTCAAAGAAAAAGGAAAAATCCATTGTCTAAAACAGTGCAAAAATCTGGCAGTGACTTCTTAATTCGCCTAAATTATGTTAATGATTTGCAATTCAACTAAATACCGTCCGCAAAGCACCAGATTCTTTTTTTTAACTTCCATAAAGCATATATAAACTCAATAAATTTTAATATTGACATTAGAAAGGACTGCATCAGAACAAATATGAATGTCAAATATCCCAGCTGATTCTGTATTTCAGAAGAACTATTTTCATTCCATTTATTGAGCAAATATAGACCCAATTTCATAAACCAAAGGAAGAAAGAACAACTGGTCACTGAAGGTCGCTTTACGTCGTAATTAAAAAAAAAGGTTCAGCACTTGAAGCTTGATGACTCGGGAACAGTTTTCATCATACAATTAGAATTTCTCCTACTTTAGTGTTGTTGGTAGGGAGCAGAGAGACGCACGACTGGGGTGTTCCTAAGAGCTTCTGGAAGCGGGAAAAATTCGCTGGTACGCACCTGTAGATTGGATCGCTTCTAATAGGGCTTTTTAGAAGTTGATAGAGGAGGCGGGAATTTCAGATGGCAATATCTCCGCCGCTGGATGGGAGGATGTCTTAAAACAGCTCGAAGAACAAAACTTCCACGGGTTTGATCGCTTTTATCCGACACAGTCGAGAAAACAATTTCATTGGATTGTTTTTGCACAAAGCTGACACTCTGCTAATATGTTTTTATCAGAAGCAAGTCGAAGATTCTTTTGCCTAACGCAAAAAACGAAACGATAACTCAATTAGCAGAGGAGCTGCGACACAATCTGATCTCCAACAGAAAACACGTCAGTTCACTGCCAAACCCTAGCTTCCACTTTTTTTCTTAATTTATCTACGGTCCCCGAAGATGGTGTCGGATAACCGGGCCGAGCAAGATGTTAAATTCGACTCAAGAGGAAACGCAACGCGAATATGCATCAGCAAAAATCATTACACCACATTGCGAAACTTGGTGAAATAATTCTGGAACAATTTAGCACGTAAATTCGCAGAAAGCGTCCTGTCTCTCTAATTCTTTAAAAGGCTTTAGCAATCGTATGACGATTTAATTTCCGTATATCCTGAAATGGGCGCTAATATTCTCTCAACGCTTCAGGTGAACTTACACCAGAAAATTCATATATAAAAAGTATCCTCATGTAGTGGGAAATCGCCTAGAATTAATTAAATTTTGATATCAAAGGACAAAAGTCTCACAGTTTAATTTGTTGTCTTCATGCCTTTATTACCAACAATAAACAATAAATATCATAAGAAATAAGCCTGGTGCAATTTCCGGAGTCGAAGTACTATATATTCAACATGTGAGAAACTTTGAGAGGCTACTGCCGTCTTAGAACGCGTTTTCGGACACATGTTTATTTGAAGTTTTTTATTTGAAATATCCATAGGAGTGAAGCTTTTCCCCAACGTCATAAATCACCCAGTAGAGAAAACAGTTCCTTGTAAAATTTTGACATACAGGTTAACAGAGTTTTGTATATGCGGTTTTCGTTCCATGTGTATGTACGAAAATTAATAAACTATTTTTTGCACGTAGAGTCGATAATAAAACAATTAGATTTCGGTCAGCACAGGATACTATGGAAAAATAATATCTCTACTTAACATTAAATCTAGCAAAATTATATTAAACTCAAATATATTTTAAATACAACGCTTGAAGGTAGTGGGTATGTTGCAATGAAAAACTTCGGTGTTTATAATAAATTTCCTGCAAAATGTATATTAGATATTTTCAACGTCTTACTTGGATAGATTTATTGACATTATCGTTCCTTTTAAGTATAATAATTTAGGATTATATTTTATCGTTCAGTAGAAGCAGCCGACAGTACTATGTCGGCAGGATAAGGCAGCTACGAGTGTGTACGAGGTGATACGAAATATTTAAAGCGGATCTAAATGTCAATAGAGTGTTTATAAAATTAATACTATTTTTCTGGTTTAGTAACAAATAAAGCATTTAATGATGATGATTTAAATTTATCCGGAGATAAAGATTCAAGAAAACTACTGTTCAAACACTATTGGAAGAAACTCAAATTAGTTAGACAAAATAGTATATACAATACTATGTAGTTGTGTAGATGAAATTATTTATATTTCATGAACCATTGTGAAACACATATGCAGCAAGTAGCTTTTATGTAACTTTGTGACTTTATGCAAGCAGTTCATTATTTTATATTACTACAGGTGGAATCAGTGACGTTAATAAAGTTACCGTAGAAAAATTATTTGTAGGGGTTACACATGTTATTGCAAATTTAAATCTCATATTTTACTACCAACTACGGCAAGTGACATCTTATACAGCCCTCCCGACGTTTAATAAACAAACTACAGGTATCTTCGTTTAACTCACTGCTTTTAAAAGAATGGTATCTTTTCCACACACCATTGTACGGAACTTGCCACACATTTCTTATACCCAGTTAGAATCTGGCCGATATCTAACCAACAGGATAAATTGTATTGAAAGATGCAATAACGCTGTTGGGTAGATTTAGCCTAGGGTCCTAAGTGACCTAAAAACTGAATACATTTTTCAATTTTTCGACACAATTTAACACCACTAATGTGTTCAGAATTCTTTTTACATTTTCGAAATCTACATTGTTAAATTGTAATTGGATTAACCGGTTTTGAGTAATTTCAGATTTAGAAATACACTCGGCTTAGTTTTTCTCGCATTTTGCAGAAGGTAGTTTCGAAGTACAAAATCAAAATATCAATTTTAAAGACGTTCTGATTTTTTAATTCCGGAATTTAATCACAATTTTGTGACAGTACTTTTCAATTGCATATATATATATATATATATATATACAGGGTGTATCAAAAATAGATACAAATATTAAATCCGATGGTAGATTACAATATATACAAACTAGAAAAAACATTTTTTTGGCAAGGGGCCCTTGAGATATGAGAAAATAGTAATTGAAAATTTGACCCAAAATTGTTTGAGTACCGCAGGAGAATATCAAAAATTTGCGTTCAAAAACATGTTATGCAAAGGAGAGTAAGATAGAAGCGCAAAACAATTTCTTATCACCTGCCACAAACCAATACTACTGTATTAGGTAGGTACCTAATTTCTATTCAGTCTGTTGTTGTTATCACAAGCCAGTCAAGTTTTTACGTGTTTGCCGCTTTGGATTTATTTTACAATTAGGTAATAACCTTCTACAGCTTAAGTTCGGTTTGGTGAAAATTGCTCGAAACCAATTGCTCGAAAGAAAATTGCTCGAATTCAATTGCTCGAAAAACAGTTCCTCGAATGAAAGTTCCTCGAAAGCCAAGTTGCTCGAATAACAATTTCTCGAAAAGAGGATTGCTCAAAAAAGTTATTTGTGTTATTATATTTATGTTAAACAGGTACTTGATACCCTTAACGAGTACATGTAAATATGAATGTTGAAGGATATATTCGCAGTATTGTTCACAACCTGTACATTTTAAATAAATTTTCAAGTATGTTTAATTATTGTGTATTTATGTAATTTTAATAATTTTTTATTTATTGTGTATTTATGCAATTTTAATAATTTTTTATTAATTGCATACAAATTCCAAATAAATTTAAATAAATTTTCAAGTACGTTGAATTGTGTGTTTAAATGTAATTCTTTGAGTTGTAATTTAAGTGTAAAGAATTATAAATAAATTTTTATTATTTCATTTTTTTGAGCAATCTTCTTTTCGAGAAACTGTTATTCGAGCAACTTGGCTTTCGAGGAACTTTCCATTCGAGAAACTGTTTTTCAAGCAATTGAATTCCAGCAATTTTCTTTCGAGCAATTGGTTTCCAACAATTTTCCGCAACTCCTTAAATTTATTTTCTATGTATCATCAGCAGTTCTCAAACAAAATTTTATTTTATTTTTTAATTCAGAAAAATAAACTTAAAGATTTTTGAAAAATGAATAGTACCATTGATTTCTATTTAAGCCAATCTATTACTGGTTTAAATATTTGTACTTATTTCTGATACACCCTGTATATATTGTAGAAGTACGTCTAGGACAGTGAAATCTCATATTCAGTTAAAATGATTGTAAAAGATGCCTACTCTTGGATAATATTTCCTGGGAAAATATTATCAGCTTGTTAAAAAATCTACAGAAAGTAAAATAAAAGTGAAACCGTTCAGCGCGATAACGGTTTGGCTAAATACACTTTATGTTAAATTACCGTTTTTTGTCCTAATTCGGTTTCAGAAATCTATCATTTTCACTTGATACACTATTTATGAATGAGCTTGTATATAAAAACAAGTTTTCTATGTGTAGTTTAAGAAATATCCACCGTGCCGGTTATCTGTTTTATTTAATCACTTGGTGTCCTATTATAATTAAAGATTAAACGAAAATTTCACTTTATCATTGAATAAAATAAATATAATATGATTGTTTTTCACAATTTTTTTTAATGTTTTGGTTGGTAATTAAGAGTAATGACTCGAGTTTTTAAATTAAAAACCTATAAATCTGTAGAAATTATTAATGATGCTGTTTTTATTAATTATTAATGATTTGTGTTATAGCGCTTGTTATATTCTAACTATTAATTTTTATCTGACAATAAAGGTCGTACTTTTATAATCAATCATATCGTTACATTCAATAGAAATTGTTTACACCCTGTCATACATAATATTTCAAATAAGACATGGGAGTTTACCGTGGCGAATGCGAAAATATTACACAGTATGCCCTTGAATAAATTCTGATACGTGTAATCGCCAAATTGAAAAATAAATAGATATCAGACGCAGAAAAATATTGTCTTTCCATTTCCGGTGATTGCAAGTAGCAATGTTTACTTGAGGATATAATGTACAACTTTTCGTATTCCCCATGTGCAACCCTGTTGAAATGACACGTGTAGGTACAATTATTATAAAGTTATCAAGATTTGTTATTTGTTATGAGATACTAGATGGTTTATCACTACTCCCATTCTGATCCATTATCTTCAGTCACAATAACAGCACTATTTTAACAATATTTCTTGATAATCACTGAACCTATTAAAATGAAACCTTCTCTTTCTTTATCTTCTTAGACACTTTCGAGCTGATTTGAAACTATTCACATTTATATCCGCTATCTTGACATAAAATGGCGGTCATCAATCCCGAAAACAAACTGTAAACATAGTTTCAATAAAATCCGACACCGGTTGAACGGGAAAATTAAGACCTACCATTCCAAAAATAGACAACCCAAAGTACATATCACATCGATTGGATACGATCTTTAAATTTGTACTGGGGTATTATGACTTGGAGATGCACGTTTGGTATTTCAATTTACTCCGTTAATAAATTAAGTATGTGTGGACGAAAACAACAAAGACGTATGTATAAATATCTAAGTTTAACGTTTTCAAATACTATAAAATTGACCATTGATTATTTGTAATGTAAACTTTCCAATTCCCTGAAAATTCTGTGAATCTGTTAATAGTTCTTACGACATTTCTGGAGCATTTCCTGTGTGAGATTATATCAGTTGTATTGCATTAGCAATGCATAGCTTCAGTACGAATGTTGGTACTTTACCAAGTAATAAGTAACAGTTCTTGGCGAATTATGAACCTTGAATTAAAGAAAAAAGTTTAAAATGCAAGTACAAAAAATAATGGATTATGGATATATTTGCTTTATTTGAAAATCCTAACATGAAAAAATACTAGTAGTGTATGAACGCAACTGAAATTCTAAATGCATTTTTACTTTCCCCCTACAGATACAGAAAAGTATTGAATCACTGCAAATAAAATCGAATTTGAGATTTAACCCACCCAGAAAAGTGGATTTTACAAAAAGTCTGTCAAAGGGTGTGTTTGCCTCTAAATGGTCGTCGATACCTACGAAGGGATTATGATACAATTCTAAATATACAGGCTATCCTGAAAGTCCCCTGTAGTGGATTTGTACCTATTTTCAGCTTGATTCCTTTGGTTTCTGAAATATACCGAAAGTTAAAATACTTATTTCTTCTCTAAGTCGCCATAACTTCTTATGGAAGAACTTTTGTACTAAGGTGTGTTTGCTTTAATCGGTGCCATTTGACCTCAGGAATCTGTAGTTAAGCTGTGTTCCTTTACTTTTAGGACTAAACTACAATTTTGGGATTGGAATGTTATGAGAGACCTTAGTACAAATTGAACAGTTTGTTGACTAAGTAATCAAGTAACTATAATTGTAAAAAAATTCACAACTTAACATTTACTGAAAGATCGTATTTCCAACTAAGTTAAAATTTTATTAAAGTTTTTTAATAGCTCTTGGGAATTACAATATAAGCAACAAATTTAGTTAATTAATCAATAGACTTGTTTCTTAAACTTTACAACTTTTACCACAACTGCAAGGATTTTGATGAAATTGAGGCATGCAAATCTACAAATTAATTTTTAAATTTATTTCGCGGTTTTTGATGCATTCTAGGAAATGGTTGAAAATTTTAATTGATTAGATTTTATTTTTATTAGTTCGCTATCATGATGTAAAAATATTTTAAAAACAAAACGCGGAATATGACAAGATTTACAAAAAAATATCTTTGAAAACGCTATGAGGAATTTTATATGTTATTCCCCAAGCAGAGCTGTAAGACCTAGAGAGAGATGATAGCTACTGCCGTGCTTAGGAAGAACGCAGTAACTACAAGAACACTGAATCTGAGAAAATCGTATTTGAATAAAATCATTTAGATGAAGTACTTAACCATTGCAAATATCTTTGAAATTTTTTTATTACGTATAAAATCAGCTGCTTAATCTATTTTTAA
>JABXWE010018628.1:0-21912 GCA_014611495.1 Limonius californicus
TTTAACAATTCAATGGTTTGTAATGAAAAAGTAAAAATATCTCTGAAAATACCGATTTTAGGTATAGAATAATATTCATAAAAACTGTGGAGAATTATTTTAATTAAAAATACAAAAATATACAGAGTGTTCATTTTGAAAAAAATTTAATTTCTATATCTAAATTTCTCTGAATCAAGCGGTACCTCTATACATATAAAAATAATATCTACTTTGAGGCATGCAATAGCAGAATGCTTGAAAATATAACTACTATTTACATAACCGGGAAATTACAATAAGGTCAAGACTCCAGTTCAAAATTGCTGTTTCTTGATCGTGTGACTAGAGTAGAATCATTTGAATATGCGTAATTTATGATAATATATTATCTGTTTTTAAGTGACTGTTTATTTGTCACCAGGTAATATCTAATCTTCAGATATTTATGAACTTTAACTTACACATATAGTGTGATTATATGATTGATTTAAATTGAATATTATGGATAATTATTAACATGATACTTCTTTCTAATATTTTATCTTTTTACAAATCAACGTTTTGAACTAAAATTCTTTACCTAAATACCAAAGCTATATCTGCAAATATATTTCAAAATTATTTTTTACTATGCTGAAACGTAAATACATATTAGTTAGTTTAAAATCTGACTGCGCAATATAAATTCGGACCTTTGAACTACATCCAAGGACAGCAAAACTATTACACAGGAAGCTCTACGATAGCAAGTGCTTTATTTTTATTCATTATGCGACTAATAGTTGTACAAAATATAGCTATTTGAATAAACATTTGAGAACAATGCAAAATTGAAGGTTACGCTATCAAAATAATTTTGCATTTTTAACCCTTCACATCCTTCATCATTTTCTGTAATTTTAACTGATTATACAGGAACAAAACGACTAAGCTGGTTGCCGATAAGGAAGATCAACCATTGGCCATATATTGTGCCTGACACAATTGATAAACAAAATAGCAGTTACAAGTACATATATTATTTATAGATACAATAGTGTCGAAAAGTTCTGCATCAGATTCACAAATAAGATAAATTTCAGTTCAAACCCATTTTTTCAAATATTTTTCATTACAGATACTTAAACACAATACTAGTAATAATAATAGCTGAAATATTGATGCATAAAAAATTTACACAATTCGATATATAAAATTCATTCAAAAAAAATTGTACTTAATATACATATAATAATGTACGTTTACTACAATACACAGTTTGTATTACATCAATTAATTTTAAACTATTTTAGTACTTAATAGGCTATCCTTTTTTTAGTAACTATTTCACATCTTTTTGTCATAAAATTCACCAGTTTTTGTAATTCTGCCTTCTTATTGCAGCGATACCAGGCCTCAATTAGGAATTCGATTACTTCCACTTTTTTTGTGGACTTTTTCTTGAAATAGTGTTAAAAATCCTCTGCTACAAGTTTTCTATATGATTTAGGTCCGGAGATTGTGCTGACCAGTCTATTATTTTAACTTTATTGGTCGACATCCAAGATTGAACGACCTTTGCTCTTTGGCAAGGAGCATTATCATGTTGAAAGATAAAGGTTTCGTCGAGAAATCATGGATTTGGATACATACATCATGCCAGATACAACATGCAGTCTACAAACACCTTCAGCAAACATGCAGTTCCATATTATGACAGAGTTTAATTATTGGCAGATCAAACTGTTGTAAAAATTCTGCTCCAGGAAATCTTCTAACATATGTGTTTCCAATATGATTGTTAATGTTAAAGGTAGATTCATCACTAAATAATACCTTCTGCCATTGTTCTGGGGGCCAATGGCGATGATCCTTTGCCCATCTCGAACGCTGGAGCTTTTGCTTTTCTGATGATAGAAGTTTCTTCCGGGCTTTGCAACCGCTAAGTCCAGATTTAAGAAATCTCGGTGTTACAGTAGAAGTGCATACTTACACCAGTAGCGTCGGACTATATTTTGGTTAAATGTGTCGAATTAAGTCTTCTGTCTGCCAGGTTCGTCCTCCGCAATACACCGTCGTATCTTACTAATGTTTTTTTTTGGGGACCACTGTGGGGTTTATCTTATTTTTTTGGTCACTCTGATAACTGTGGATTGATTGCACTGCACTTTCATAGCTATTTTACGATTGGAAGCTCCTTGTTTATGATGAAAAATGATTTCATATCGTTGTTCATCCGATAATTTGAACGATTTCTTATCGGATGGCATTTTGACGTGGTTAAGGACTGCAAAATGCAACTGAATAATTCAAAGTACCTGCAGGTGTATATATATATATATACAGGGTGTATCAGAAATAGGTACAAATATTAAATCCGATGATAGATTGCAATATATACAAACTAGAAAACACATTTCTTTGGCAATGGGAGCCTTAAGATATGAGAAAATAATGATTGAAAATTAGACCCAAAATGTTTTGAGTACCGCGGGATAATAACAAAAATTTGAGTTCAAAGACATGTTATGCAAAGGAGAGTAGGTAAGATAGAAATGCATAGAAATTTCTTATCACCTGCCACAAACCAATACTATTAGGTAGGTCAGTAATTTCTATTCAGTCTGTTGTTGAAGCTGGCAAGCAGTGTTTCTACCAAAATGGAAAATTTTACGAACATTGAACTTACTGATGTTGTTCTTATTTACGGGGCAGCTCAAGGAATCGCTCTAAGGGCAACGGCAAATGTACTTACAGCGATATCCTCAGCACCACATTCCAAACAGCCGTACATTTACTAGAACAGTCCAACATTTACGGGATTATCGTATCAACCACAAAACCATCATCGCGGTCGTCCAAGAGCAGAAAGGTTATTGTAGAACAGCATGTCTTGGAATTAGTGGAGGAAAGTCCTAGTGTTAGCACTAGAAGACATGCGTTACAAACTGGCGTTTTCCATTCTACTGTTTGGCGGATTTTGCGAGATCAGGGACTACACACTTACCACGTTCAACGCGTTCAAGGTTTGCAACCAGCGGATTATGTACGTAGGCACAATTTTTGTGAATGGCTTCTTCAAAAGTGCAGCAACCAACCAAATTTCCTGTTCAATTTGTTATCTACTGATGAGGCAGGATTTATGCAAGAAAGGGTGTTTAATGTCCATAATACCCAGATTCGGTCAGATGAGAATCCACACGAAATTGTGGAACACAGTTTCCAACAACGGTTTTCCCTAAATGTATAGGCAGGCATTGTAGATGATCACCTTATTGGGCCATACATTTTACCTGCTCGATTAAATGGAGTTCTGTATTAACACTTTCTCAACGACGTCCTACCAGAATTGCTTGAAAACGTATTTTTAGGCACACGACGTAACATGTGGATTTTGCTTGATGGTGCTCCGCCTCATTATGCTAGGGATGTAAGGGAATGGTTAAATAATAACTATCCTAAAAGGTGGATTGAACGAAACGGGCCAGTTCAATGGCCAGCTCGTTCGCCAGATTTAAATAGTTGTGATTTCTTTTTGTAGGGCTACATGAAACAGTTAGTTTATTCTACGCCAGTGAACACAGTTGGGGAATTATGGGTACGCCTTGAAGAGCTGCCGATAGGATTTGGCAAGATCCTACGGTTTTCGCAAGGATACGTAATTCAATGCTTCGAAGTGCAGAAGCTTGTGTTCTAAGTGGTGGTTGTCATTTTGAACATTTATTGTGATCCACTTTTCACTTTTGAGGTAAACTGTATTTTATGTTTTTTCAGTTATGTTAACATTGATTTAAATAAATGATGGGTATTCTGAAATAAATTAGTACTTTTTTAAATGCTCTATGCGTTTAGTTTTTTTTTTGCAAAAGCAGCACTTGTTTATAATTTGTATACCCATGATAAAGTGAAAACCCAAAAATTTAATTTAGCGGTAAATGAAATTCTTAAATGCCTTCTAACTGCAAAAATGTCCAACTGCTTCAATTAAACTTTGATCCCTCCCAATTCCGTAGTTTATCACAAGCCAGACAAGTTTTTACGTGTTTGCCACTTTGGATTTACTTTACAATTAGGTAATAACCTTCTACAGCTTAAATGCATTTTCTATGTATCATCAGCATTTCTCAAACAGAAGTTTATTGTATTTTTTAATTCAAAAAAATAATCTTAATGATTTTTGAAAAAAATAGTACCATTGAATTCTACTTGAGTCAATCTGTTACTGGTTTAAATATTTGTACCTATTTCTGATACACCCTTTATATATAAATTGTATACTTACTATTTTGTATTATAGGAAATACTTAAAACTTACATATTTATAATTAAGAATTTGTTGTTTTTGTTCAGAATTACTTTATTTAAAAATTGAGTAAATTAAAATACCATACATACGAATAGGCATCTCCGATTCATAATACCGCCAATAAAAAATTAAATATCGCAGTACGTTGCGAAATGTATTTTGGGTTGACCATTTTGCGAATGATTAGACTCGTACTCTTCCGTGAGTCACTCCATATATTTATAAAGTAGTAATAGTAAATGTATTTCTAGCTGAACCCGTGGGCTACGTCCCGCGCTGTGCTTGATAATGATACTTGTGATTATGATTGAGCGAGATCTAAGACGCGGTATTTCAAGTATCTCTTTGCACTTAAGCCTTTATTGTATACCCTAACTATAAATTTTGCCTATCTGAGGTAGGTACTATCCCAGTAGTGATTTTTAACGTGTCACATATCGCAGTGGCCTGGGACTTTCGGCTTTACTTCTTATCCGACAGAAGACGCACTTTCAGATGTTCCCCGCTAGAAAAATCTCACCGACCTCGGCCGGATTCATCCCCGACCCGCCGAGGCCGGTAGTGCTTGATAGCATTCTTTAGAAAATAATAAATAATGTATGTATAGATATGAAATATGTTGTTAAGCAATTAATGTCACGAACTATCGTTGTTTTTTGTAATGCAACACTGGTAGTGTTCTTTTATCTTCGAAGGCTCCCCTTCTGTTATAAAACAGCCTGTTTTTTTTTAATTTACATTCTTCTCTTTGTTGTCATATTTTTTTATTTTACTGGTACATGACCCATGACAGTTTTTTAAGGTCGTGCTTATTTTCACTATTGAAATGAGGGAAAGTGCATTTTAAGTAATAAAATACCTTTCGGTGGGATGATTTTAAAATAATTTTTCTGAAAGGAGTGCAAAGAGTACATTTTGTACCAATATTTACTTGTCAAGACTTGGAAATGCATCTGACGGGTAAATTGTCCCTCGGGGTAGTTTCATTACAATAGGCCCCTATTTAATGATGAATCAGGCGTGACTAAAAACAATTTAAGGTATGGTCTAGAAAAGATATTTTTACAAAAGAAACTCCAATCATGGTTATATACACCAATTTAAAAATAAATGACGAAATTAATTTTAAAGAACTTCAGCATACAGCAGCCGATAGAGAAGAGTTCAAAGAAATTACCTCCAAACTCTGAAGTCAGAGACGGTCCTCAAAGTAGAAGACTTCATCAAAACTTTTGCGATCACTAATATTCGTTGATTTTATTTATTCTTTAGTACATTTATGAATCGACTTAAGTTGTTTTCGTGTACAATGAGATTGGCCCGACGCTGCTTTTCAATCTAAGTCGAAATTAAGATTTATTATGTATATCATTATTGTTAATTATTTCAAAAAGTTTTATAATTTTTTAAAAGAGAAAGTAGCTGTGTAGACATTACATTTTTTAAATATGGTGTTATAGGAATGTTTATTATTTCGATTAAGATATTAGATGTTTCGGTTTTGATTCTGAAGCAACTGAATACACAATAAGACATACATATATTCTAAAAGTGGGCTAAGTATTCTTGAATTAAAGATCAACACAAGAACATACGAGCATGTGCATTAAGCGATGGATGTGTTTCCATCGGGGTTTTATTAGTGTGGCCTTTAGGAAATCAGAAAGTTGAGACAAGTAGAAGGAATACCAAGTTACGGTATAGATTCTTAAATCACATTATAATTGCTATTGTTTCTGCATGCCTGTAAAAACACATTATCTTTTCCAAAAATAAATATTTCATTGGCTTCCGGGCTGATATTTATTTATGATAACTGTAATTAGTGTTTTGCGAAAAATATTTGAGTATGTGATTAATTTGCAGAATCAGTTAAGTACTAGAGTATAATGCAAATAAATATAGCTTATCTGCACATATTGACAATATCGTCGTACAGCTAACACGTACCTGTTACATTGGAAAGCGAACATGTATATATAATGGTAAAAACCACGGTAAAAACATAGATGGACTATAAAATATGTAATTGTGTTCTAACACGTTATATCAATATAATAGTAGAAACACAATTCCTAATAAAAATAGTTTCTGTAAATATTTTTATACTTGTAATAAAATTAACACACGAGGAAGTGCTACCAAGTTATACTAAATTTACATTAAATTATTGTCTATTTACATTTTTGAGGATGTGATTTGACGCCTGTGTCACCGTTTTGTGTATTTATAATAATAAGGTTTGTTTTACTATTGACTAGATCAGACAACTTATTTTGAAATCGAACATGACTTTTTTTATGAATACGATTTTGGTCGTAACTCTCCTAAAATGTATTTTGCTATATTACTTCCAATTGAGTGAAACGTGCCATTGCGGACGCTTTAAACAACTCCTGGACTTTAAGTATACATATTTATATATATTGCTATGTAAATTGATTATAAAATAAATAATTAAATAGCCCTACGTTGCCTAGGCATAAATATATGTGGTGTATATTGTTTATAAAATAAATAATTCAAAAATAAACCTTCACGTTGCTTGCGCCCATAATACAAATTAAATCAATTATATACCCAACAAAGAAATTAAAGTTTACTTTACTTCAGCATATCTTTTATAAAAAAAAATCTCAGGGTTCTAATAAACATATTAGTTTTCGTGGCTTCTCCCAAAATAGTCATCTAATTACAATAATAGATGAAACAAATACATACCCAAAATAATTGTGAACTTATCTTTATATTCCAGTGATTTTGGACCAGGCTGTAACTCTTATTTCTTCAAAACTGCATACGATTGCTATATTGCGCTCTTGAGCTCTGTCATTTCATTTCTACACATCGCTGACTGCTTCCAGGACCGTTGACGATGGTGTTCTTACAACTTTTTAGTTAAATGTTGTTAAATCCAATGAAACACTTCAATACTTTTGTATAAGTATATCAAGCAAAACAGGTAAGTAGCTTTATTATTATAATCCATTTAAAAAAATTGCTTTATATGAATTATAAATAGATTTATTTTCCAGGAACACTGCTACTAAATTAAACAGTTTTGCAGAGTTAAATTAGGTAAGATTTATTATTATTTTCTTAATTGCACGACAATCACATCACAAAAACAAACTTTTCAAATTAAACAAAAATCGTTCAAACTAAACTTTTTAACATCACAAAATACAATGACAACAGATTTGGGCCACACCCAAAATCTGCCAAACTCAACCTTAATAGTGTAATATTTAAAATTTGGAGCACACGAAAATACGTGCTTCCACTTTGAGTTACAATAACAGACTGAAATCCAAAATTTCGTTAAAAATCCACCCTAAATTTAGAAATGCACCAATGGCAAACTAGAGATTAATCTTTTCAATCATCATATGTTTTGACATATTATTAAATTGCTTATAACAATATTAATACTTTATAAATTACAAAACAAAATTCATATTTGTTATCTCTATAAAATTCCGAATCTTTTGACACTAATTACATTAAAATTCAAGACAAAAAATTTACATGTGGCTGAAAATTCCATTTTAAACAAAATACATAAAATGAGCCATAAAATTATGAAAAACAATTACAAAACCCTTCAATACAATTAAATACACACAAAGACTTCCTTCACATCCTCTAATAACAGTATAAATAGTAAAATTAACATTCTAATCTCACAAATAAAATATTCCTCTAATTTTTATAATTTGTACATAAACAATATAATTCATATAAACAAAAAATACTTCAATCCTTTCTTTATACAACACGTAAACTAATTAAAACAATAATAATCTCTTGCAATTCAAATTAACTTTTGTACGCACAAATTTATAACATGTAAAATACAAATTTACAATAATTTACATTATAGGGCTCCCAAACTTGACCATGACACCCCGAACATAGACGTCCCCATAAGTATTCCCTAAGGAATTTCCACCAACACATCACTTTAAATCCAAATAAGGCACTACGTAGCATATTCCGAAGATCGTAAACTACCTTTTATACTAATAGGGTATACTTTTGTTGTTTATAATAATAATTTCTCTTAATTTACATAATAACCAATCTAATCACTCTCAATATCAGATAGAATATGGATTTCTCCATAAAAAATAGTATCCTTTTAAATATCATATAAGTGTTACGAAGCAAAAACCACATCATATAAATATAGTCTAGGATAATTACATAATTTAGGGTAAATAACATGGCAATATATATATATATATATAAATATATGTACTTACGATGTTATATTCACAGATCTACATATGAGGGACCGCGGTGGTCGAGTGCGAGAACGCATTGGCCACTCGAGGTCACACTAAATGCAGTTGCTCCGTTGGGGCGATCGAATCCCGACTGGGGCGACCGCATTTGCTTAGTTAAGTTTAGGGTGCATGTTGCATGAATGTTTAGTATGTAAGGGACGCCCGCACCCCCCTGAAATAATGCGAAAGCGGTTCCGGGGGGGGGGGGACGGTAGTATGAATGTGTGAAAAAAAAAGAAAGAAAGATCTACATACATATATACATACATACATACATATGAACCCCACATTCAAACGACAAAAATATTACGTTTGAAAAAAGGGGAAATGTTGCTTTATTTGCACCCGTAATAAAGATGATCTCTTTCATATGTAAAAACAAAGATTACAATATTATTACATAAGATGTTGAAACAACACAAAGGGCACACTTCAAACATAAACTTTAAAAGAACTCTTATCTCAGGGTTTATAATATAAATTTTGGTAACTGCTGTATAACCTTTAAATTCTTGCGCTGGTTAACTAGTCAACGTGAAGGATACAAGGTAGTAAACATGAACTTGTAAAATATGGATGCAACAAAGAAACGAATTAAATGTTATCGAATTATCCAAGTTTTTTCTTATAAAACTCTAAACAACTTTAACAATAAAATGACAAAGTTACGTGAAATAAATAGTAAGGTTTAATTTAACAAAGAATTTCAAACAGAGCCATCTTTTCACATAGAAGTACTTGCTTATTTTCTTCTCGCGTTGGTGACATTCACTAGATGAAATTAGGATGGCACTCCTGCACGCTGTTGATCTTGAACTTCAAAACGAAAGTCCATTACTTGTTGCTTTTTTCTAAGTTCCTCGCAGAAAAACTTTGGACTGAGTATCTTCGTGTTCGTAAAATAGTCTCATAAGGTAATTAACCCAAATATTATTTACTGGTTATTACTTTAGATGTTCAAATATACCAATAAACTCATAAATACGTTGCACCTTTATATTTTCTTTGTAAATTGTTAAAACCAAACTTGCTTCACTTTTCAAATTGTTGTTGATTCGGTGTTACTTATTTGTTTTAATTTGTTTTAAATGAAATTCGATTGCTATTCCGGTAGCAGTTCCAGAGTATGATGCGAATATATCCCAAATAATTAACAGGTATTAAACTTCTGTCCAACTTGTAGATGATTCTTAACCTTGAAGTTTGTTGACGTTTTAAACGTCAAACGCTGATATAAACAAAACATGTAGAAAAAAGTAACTGTAGTCAACTGACGCTACGTCTCAAATTCTTGATTTTCGGCTAATTTATCGAATTTTATCAATTTTTCACACAGATAAATAACAAATTTAATCGATACACTTAATAACATAGTTTTACTCAAACAGGATATAATAAACACACAAAATTACAATTTTAGTTGACCCGCCAGACGAGCGTCTGTTCTCGTTGAGATTGTCATCACAAGTTCTCGTTGTTTTCCTTTATTGTTCTTTTTTCTTCAACAACTAACCATGGTAACATCATAATACAAACAAAAATAAATACAAAAACATATAACTTCCTCAACCAATGGGAAAACAGAATGAAATTAACACGAATTAACCAAATCTTAAATATTTAAATAACTTTTTGAAAATATAATTGACATCAAAACTAAAATTATAGCCATATTTCTTATTTAAATAATCTATCAATTATTTTTTATAACAAAATAATACCTTCATACAATTATTACGACTACGAACAAGCAAAAGCGAAACAGAATTCAGAGGCTAGATCAACTCAAACAAAATCAACGGAGATGACAAACACTAACTGAACCTGACTTTTACTTGGTTTTAACAATTTATTTTTCATGTTTAAAGAATAAAATACCTTTAAGTTATCTAAATAAGTTAATTTTCTATTAAATTATTTAAATCAAAGTTCATACAACACAGCAATATATATGATTTCTTAAACGGGTTTAAGTAGACTGGCGTTGAATTATTTATTATTATTTGATGGGACATCGTAGTTAATTCATAGGTATAACTTCGCTTATAATCATGGAAATTGGTATAAATAGGTTATAAAATAAAATAATATTTTATAGTAAGATGGATATCCGTCTTCTTCAAAATATTATAAACTTCGGTATTTAATTGTAATGTTCTAAAATGTTAATCAACAAGAAATCAAATGCATATAATTATGTAAGATTATGATTCGTTTGTATAGAACGATGCATTTGTTGTGCCAAAAGAATCATAAGTAGGAGTTTTGGAGCGTCTGCTATTATTCCTTAAAAAGATCAATAATTTTCGCAGATAGTTTCCCTTGCCTTCCACTAACCTTCGTTCTGGAAATGATTCCTGTCTCATGTAACAATTTTATACGTCGATTTAGGACTATTTGAATTGTTTATAGACAGTGATATCGCACAACATTATTGCTAATACAATGTTTGACAGTTAGTTGTCAACCGCCCGAGGAGTATACGTTACCAACAATAGACGTGCATTACCCGGTATTCTAAAAATAGGCAACACAGAACACTTATTACAAGGAATTGCGATAACTCAAGTTTTATATTAATCAAAGATGCCTCTTTGGTATCCTTGGTATTATATTCAACTTTTAAATAATGTAAGTTTGAACGAAAATTACAAAATCTTAATTATAAATATCTAAGTATAAGTTTTCAATTGTTATAAAATAGTAAGTATAATAATTTAATAATTTAGAAGTAAACTGTCAATCATATCAAATATACATGTCTGATCTGTAACAATCGTAATACTGCCAAGAAAAATTAGGTATCACAATACCTTTCGATATATGTTTTGCGTTGCCTATTTTTGGAATGGTAAGCATTAACAAAATTTGCAATCGTCCTAAATGACTCCTTTCCTGTAAACACTTTTATTCAATTTAGTCGAAAACATAGCCTCATAAATATGTTAAAATCGGCCGATTATGCGTGTATTAATAAATATTATATAATAGTATTTTCTTACTTCTTCTTTGTGTGATTTGGCTCATACAAGACGTAACGATCTTGTCTTATACAGGGTGTCTCAGAAAGAATGGGCCAGCGTTTAGTCGTAGATTCTTTAGGTAAAAATAAACCGATTAAACCTAATATACCTTAGGCAGAAAGTCATTCCTTAAGAAGTTATAGGGCCTTAAAGTTAAATTTTTTATTTTTTCTTTTTGTTGTAATTTCCACAAATCTAAAGATATTTCTTTGAAATTTGGTACACATACTTATCATTATGTATTACAATTGCAGAATTATTTTTATTTGCCAGACTTGACCGTAAGAGGCACTTAACCTACCACTGAAATTTTATATTAGCTGTAACTTTGTTATTAGTAGAACATTTTAAAATTTTATGTTATTTTCTGAAAGAGAACTAAAAAGCACAAAAATAAGGTACTCTTAGTTCATACGCGTAAAGGCAACCGTTTGCCTTAAAATGCTTGTCCCAAGTTTTGGGTTGTCGTTACGACATGCAATTATCAGGTAGCCATGATCGCAAAAACAAAGGGTAGTGCTTGTGACCTACAGTAAAGAACAATGCTAAGTCAATTAAATACTTTAGTGTTATAGAAATTGTATTTTTAATTTCTGTTTTGTTTACGAAAATGCCTCAACATAACGAATATTGAGGCATTTTTGTTTTAATTTTCTACTAATAACAAAGTTAGAGCTAATATAAGATTTCAGTGGTAGGTTAAGTGTCTCTTACGGTCAAGTCTGGTTAATGAAAATAATTCTGTCACTGTATTGCATAATAGTAAGTATGTGTACCAAATTTCAAAGAAATATCTTTAGATTTGTGGAAATTACAATAAAAAGAAAAAATAAAAAATTGAACTTTAAGGCCCTATAACTTCTTAAGGAAGGACTTTCTGCCTAAGGTATATTAGGTTTAATTGGTTTATTTTTACCTAAAGAATCTATGACTAAACGCTGGCCCATTCTTTCTGAGACACCCTGTATACCAGTGTTTTGCGATTCTTTAAAGTACCACAGACATAGAGGACCTACAGCTTAACGTGGGCCCTGAACCACGGGAAGTGTAAACACTTCTACTCTAGAGAACACGTAACACAGAACACATATCGTGTATTACTGAACTCATTGTTCTTACATGTAAAATGATTATTGTTTATTTTTCTAATGATCATTTCTCCTTCGTAGGATTACTACAGTTAGAAATGGATAAAAAAGTCACAAGGCTCTACCATTGTAAAACATTATTTACATTTCACTGATTAAAATTTTGGGATTCGAATCCGAATCTCCCTAGTAGGTATGGAATTTACCAGTTTTCTTTGTTCTTCCTTCAAAATACAGCCAAATCAGGCAAGAATCAGAGATTTGATTAATCATTTTTTTGGGATTTCTTCTAGATACCATATATAATATTCTTTGCCATAAGTTTTGTATTGGATTCAGGCCTGGGGATTGCGTTGGACATTGCACCCTGTCCATTTCAATGATCTTCATCCATATTTTGACCAGCGAGTTTATCGTCCCAGGGATACCTAGTTTATCGTCCGAGCGACGACGCGTGGTCGACTAACTCCTTGAGCAGATATGCGGCCCCATACGACAACATCGGATGGATGTTCAATTGTTTGAATTACATATTATTGAAAAATTTATCACAGAGAATAATAAAAAAAGTAGCTTTTCCAACAGTTTTAACAGAAATGTATTTATAATAACATCTACTTTACTGTGTAAACGTTACGTATTATTAACATAATTTTTTAAGACTTGCATTTGTAGTAACTTACCTAAGATGGATACTAAACCTACCTAGTAATTCAAAATTAAATGTAACTTTTAATATCGACGGACCATTATATTCTTTTCTCTATCCTTTCCGAGGCTTAGGATCATCCATCTGAATGCTGAAAAAGAACTGCAGCCTATATAAAAGATAATCCGTATAGTATACGACAAACTAAATTTGTTGCAGAATTTAGAACAATGCCAAAATTCTGCATCTATAGTATTATTATTGATATGGTTGCAGTTGTTTATCGGCGTATAACCTCTTAAATTGACCTCTTGCGCTACGAATTCCCGCATAAAACATGATTAACAAATTAGAATTTCTACTTTAAATCATTTGCGTATTAGAAAAGTAATTGGTTTCTTTTAATGCATATGTGATTTTGAGTATGTAATACATTTAAGAAGTGAAGTAAATTGAGCGAATAGACGAATATATTGTACTCATAAATTTAGGTCTATATTTGTACTGAACAAAATACTACAATAATCATTACATTATGCATGGTGTCGTTTTAGATTGGAGATCTAGGACAACGTCATGAAAACTGTTGTAAATGCTAGCTACCCTGCTTATTATATATTATAGGACCAAATAGTACGAGACAATTTGTTCAGCATTAAAAACTGCAATGAATAATTTGCTTTGGAAATTCTACATCCATTTTCCATAAAATTAAGCAAAAACGTTTAAAAATTAACCAAATTAGTAGTAGTATGATTTTAAGAACTTTAAACAGTAATTTTCTACGAAAATAGTTTAAAACCATACGTAACCACTATTAATTCTTGTGAATTAGTAAACATCTTTTTATACTTACGTACAGGGTTTGTCCGAAAAGTAATGTCAGTGATGTTATTGTGAAGCGACTATACGTCGCAGCGCGCTCGGACCAGTTGTGATCGGTGGAGGAGGAAGTCAGCTTACGAACGCGCGGTCGTTCATTGTCTACGACCATTCGCAAAGTAAGGAAAGGCTTTTCCGTGTAACTCGTTTTCGTCTCCCGTGCAAGTCTCAATGCAGCGCTCGTTGGAACAAAGGATTGCCATCAAGTTTCGTGTCAAACTCGGCAAGTCCGCAGTGGAAACTTTTCCTATGATAAAGACGGCCTTTGGTGATGATTGTTTGTCGGAACGTCTAGTCTACCGGTGGCACAAGTCCTTTTTAGAAGGCCGTGCAGAGGTCAGCGATGAAGCCCGTGATGGGCGGCCATCAACGACCACCACCGACGAAAATGTGACGCGTGTGAAAGAACTTTTGAACTCAAACAATTGTTTAAGTGTTCGTGAAGTGGCACAGACATTAAACATTCCAAAAAGTACTGTCCACGAGATTGTGACGAACAATTTGCACATGCGAAAAGCGTGCGTGAAGTTGTTGCCCAAATTGCTAACGGACGACCAAAAATCGCGCCGAGTTGAAACGTGTCAGGAACTTTGGGACTTTTGTGAAAGTGACTCCCACTTTTTAGACAATGTCATCACAGGTAACGAGTCTTGGGTGTTTGAATACGACCCCGAAACAAAAAGGAAAAGTGCCGAGTGGCATACCTCGGCATCACCTCGCCCTAAGAAGGCCAGAATGAGCAGGTCAAAGGTCAAGACCATGCTCATTGTGTTCTTTGACACTAGGGGGTCGTCTACCGTTAGTTTGTACCACATGATACAACCGTCAACGCCAAATTCTACGTGGAAGTGTTCAAGAGACTTAAACGAAGGGCGCGTCCGGCCCGACATCGCGAACGATTGGAAACTTCACCATGACAACGCGCCAGCCCACACCGCCTTCCTCGTGACTTGCTTCCTGACCGATTCAAAGGTGTCAACGGTTCCCCAGCCGCTCTGCAGTCCTGACGTGGCTCCCCAAGACTTCTTTTTGTTTCCGCGTTTGAAAACTCCTATGAAAGGACATCATTTCGGGACAGTTGATAAAGTCAAAGAGGCTTGCATCAAGGCTCTAAAGGACATTCTGAAGGAGGCCTACCGTGACGCCTTCGATGCCTGGAAATCTCGCTGGAAGCGATGTATCGACACAGGAGGATCCTATTTTGAAACTTTTAATGTGTTGTACCGATCTGATCAAAAAATTTTTTTTCATCGGCTCAGTGACATACTCTTCGGACAAACCCTATATAGGTAGATGGCCTGACCTACAATGAGCAGGTGCTGTTCCCACCCAACTTTTTCTTTCGTATGTTTTTCCAAGAATTGTTTAAATTCTAGAACGTCCAAATTATTTAATGGAATGCTGCACGAAGTCATCATCTTACACAAATCGTCGTGTCTCACATGACTCCTGAGTCCAAGCAGCAGTCAATGGAATGGCGACACACATCGTCGCCGACCAAAGTGAAAGCCAAACAGACAATTGCAGCACGAAAGATCATGGCAACTGTCTTTTGGGACAGGAAAGGGATTTTTTTAGTGGATTTTATGCCGAGAGGCACAACAATCAATTCTGATGCGTATTGTGTGACCTTGAGAAAACTCCGGCGTGCCATACAAACCAAATGGCGTGGCCTACTGCCTTCCGGTGTGATGTTGCTCCATGACAATGCAAGGACACATGTTTCTGCACAAACACAAGGTCTAATCAGGTCTTTTGGATAGGAACAACTGGATCATTCAACTTACAGTCCAGGCCTTGCACCCAGTGATTTCACTTGTTTCGGTTCTTAAAGGAGTTCCTTGGTGGTCAACGGTTTAACGACGACGAAGAAGTGAAATTATGTAGAAAAGTGAACAATAGTATGTAGAATATGGAAAAAATATATTTTAATGATATTTACAGTATTTTTCTTCTTATTCAAAAACGGACCTGATTTAAAAAATACCCCTCGTAAATACTGGAACGTGAAAACAGCGAAACCCCACAAGAAAGTGATACTAATCAAAGAGGTTCGGACGATGATGGTGATACTGAAAGTGACCATCTATGTAAAGTCTGGAGGACACTATGCAAAATGGTCTACTAGAAGATGGCACCTATCAATTCTTTACACCCTATTAGACATTGCAAGTATAAACGCATATTGTTTATTCCTGCTAAACTTTCCACAATGGAATGCCGGCAAACATAATCTCACACAATTAAAGCTATGAGCACATATTAGAGCGAAACTTGTCAGGAATATTTATGCCGACATCATCGCAAACTGGAAAAGGAAGATATCATTCTTGTTGTAAACTTTCTCGGTTAAATAAGAAGAAGACTCAGAAGTTATCCAAAACTACAATTACATGCTGAATATACTTCAGATCTGTATGTGGAAAGCATAGCAAAAATCTAGCATATCCCTAAATTGCCAAGTTGTGACGAAGAATCTGATTAAAAATACTCGTATGCAAGTGTTATAATATTTTTATTTTTAGTTAGTGGTTACGTATAATGTTTCATTAACTAAGAATCTGTTTTTATTTCATATACCAATAAATGTAGATGTTAAACGCTATAATAGAATGTGGCCATTTATTGATCCCACTTGGTCCAACTATTTACTAAAAAAAGATTGATCTTCCTAGGGTTATTTGGTGTCCGCAATGATTCGCTATGCAACGGAATGCATTATTGAACGTTTTGCTTAATTTATTATTTTGCTCTAATATATTTAGTGGATCTAATATTCCCATTTGGTGGGCACACTAAAAATACATAACAGAGAAGGCACAGTTGTACATACTTTACAAGGGAATTTAAGATTTTCAATAGTTCCTTCTGCAGTATATTTTATACAGTCTGTTGAGCGTTTAGGAGGTGTTCCTCTGCATCGTTCTCCTTGATATAGTCTTCCTCTATTCGTGACATGGCAGTCCTAGTTAGATCTGAGCCTCTCCAATCCTTCTCTTCCAGGCGTCTCCATCTCTAGATTCTCTGCGCAAGTTTCGCACGCATAGTAACTCCACAGCATCTCTTGTTACGTTGTCGTGCCGTCGTTGGCGTGGTCTCCCTCTTGTTCGCTGTTTTCTTGGTATTCGCCCCTATTCCATTCTTTCTACGTGTCCAACACATTTCTTTCAGCTCGTAGTTGTACCTCGTTCTCCAAAAACCATTTCCTTGTATTGGTCCAAAAATCCTTCTGAGTATCTTCCTCTTTCCGTAGTGCATCCTCAATTTTCTTTCTCTTCTTCTTTCTGGTTATTGTTCAAGTTTGACTGCCTTAGGCGACTACGGGTCTAATTATTGTTCTGTAGACTGTTGTCTTTACTGTTTTGATTACTAGGGTGGTTTTAAAGGTGTCATGTAGTTCCTAGTGTACCCGATTCCCTGCCATTGTTCTCTGCTACACTGTTTGAGGAATATCGTTGTTGCAGTTCAGTTGGGACTCTAAATTTATAAACTCTTCAACTACTCCTACGTTATTGTCGTTTATGCTTAGATTCCGTCCGAGTCTTCTCGTTGGGTTCATGGTCATATATTCTGTTTTACTTTCTTTGACTTGGAGACCCACTTTAATCGCCTGATGTAGTCTCGATTGCAGTATTATCCTTGTCAATCGCACATCCTGACTGTATAACCGGCAAAATGCCACATGAGGTTGGCTATCGCCTCACCCACATTCTTTATTTTTATTATACCCCTTCTTTTTGGCTGCATTATAAACATTCCGATCATTTATTTTTTGTAGTCCTCTGTGCTGTTCGAAGCAGTTCCATTGATTTGTTTGTAATCGTCCAGGTTTAGGCTTCGTGTAGTCATATTATTTGGGCACTCTAGCACCCCATTGAGAGCTTTTGCTGACAACTGGCAAAAAACGTTCACTACCCAACTAAATGAACAGCAGTTAAGAGAAGCTCAGCGAGCACAAGAAGCACTAGCCGATTATTTAAACGAAGCACTCCTGCAAATAAAACCAACCTCTCCAACAGAACTTAAAAAATACATTAATAAGCTAAAGCTCAAAAAGTCCCCAGGATGCGATTTAATTCCAAATATTGTACTGAAAAAATTAATCCGAAAAGCTATGGCTTACCTGGCTACAATTTTTAATGTTTGCCTAAGAATAGGTTACTTTCCAATCTTGTGGAAAGAAGCTATAATAATATTAATCCACAAACCAGGTAAAGACAATACAAATCCAGCTAATTATAGGCCAATAAGTCTCCTACCTTCACTTGCAAAGATCTTAGAAAAAGTCGTACAAAGCAGATTAAACGAACACCTGACAGCACAAAACGTGATTCCACAGTACCAGTTTGGGTTTAAAGCCCAGCATTCCACTAACCACCAATTACTTAGAATTGTAGAGAAAATAGAGCGAGGTTACGAGAACAAAGCACACACTATCATTGCGTTCTTAGATATAAGTAAAGTATTTGATTCAGTTTGAACAACAGGACTTCTCTACAAGCTTGTGCAAATCAAACTACCGAAGTACCTATTGCTTATAATAAGATCCTTCCTGGAATCACGCACTTTCAAAATATGTGTTGGAGCAGAGCATTCTACAGCAAGACCCTTAGAAGCAGGAGTGCCACAAGGGTCGATACTAGGACCAACTTTGTTTAATATATACACATCTGACTTTCCTGCCATTGGCGATGATTCTATAGCGATGTATGCAGATGACACTGCGGTAATTTCTCAACATCACGACATTAATATAGCCAGAAATAACCTACAAGAAAAAATCAATGTAATCAGCTCGTGGTACACAAAGTGGTGTCTTGAATTAAATGCCAGTAAGTGCGAAGTAAAAATTTTCACTCTGAGGAGACCTAATAATCCTCCAAAAATAGTAATTAATCGCCAAGAAGTGGAATGGAACTCACCTGATCAGGCAGTGAAATACTTAGGTGTTCATATGGACCGTAAACTGACGTGGAATATGCACATTAATAAAAAACTAAATGAGGCTTATGTGCGATTAACAAAATTATACACAATTATAAATCGTAAATCAAGACTCAAGATAAAATGTGGGTGTTTAATATACTTATCAATATTAAGAACGATAATTACTTACGGTGGCGTAGTATGGGGCGCTACATCTAAAACAAATATGAAGAAGATGCAAACTTTCCAAAATAAAGTGTTACGAATAATAATTAGTGCTCCGTGGTTTGTAAGAAACACTCAAATCCACGATGAACTGAATATTCCGACAATTCAAAATTTTCTGAAACATCTGGCGAAGAACTTCTACAGTAAGCTGTCCCAGTGTCCTGGGGCCACGTACTACGCAATTGGCAACAAAAATATTCATAAAAGACTGAAGCGCAGACTACCTCAAGATGTGTTGCTATCTTCATCTGAAACCAGTGATACGGACAACTAATGCATAATAAGCTATAAATCAGTTAATACATACATATGTATAATGCTTGTTAATTAAATGCACTTTGTACAAATTTTAGTTACTGGGGAGTCTCGAGCCGTCCTCTTTATGAATTGTATTTCCGTTATATCATTCTTATATCTAAGTTATGTAGAGCGTACATTGCGCTGATCTAACCATAAATTAAAAAAAAAAAGATTTATTTTTTAAAATATATCCCGTCATCGTTTTGCAGATTTCCTTAAATGATGTTTTTACATTTGACTAAGCTATGGACCTAATCGGGTCGTAAACGCTTCAAATATATGTTGCAGATGGCACAAAAACTTCAGTATGTGATAGCTAGACACCTCCGAGCAGTTTGCGTATCTTTAATTGTTATCCACCTTAAAAGAATTTCTAACAGATCTGTCCAGATTTCTAAAATAAATCATTCGATCACAGTTGTACCTTTGATCTATTAGTGTTACTTTTTGTTTTATTTTAAATGTCAAAATGATGGATAAATAAATAAATAAAAGTCAATTAAACAACAAACATTGTTTGTAAAATTGCATCAACTGGGAATCGAATACGGGTAGCATACAAATATTCTACCAGAAGACTGTCAACCCTCATAAGCAAATTGTTCAATTTTTTATTACATTTAATAAATTATTTTAAATATATAATATATAATAAATATATATGTAAATATATTGTTTTAATCGAAATTCGTTTAAAATAAAGAAAAGATCGAATACGGATTCCCCGTACAGCAAGCCAACGGTATGCCAATAAACTACAATTGCTTTAAGGGCCGATTAAGCAACACATATTCAGATAAATAAATGATATTCACTTTTCGACCTACGTCGCCTTTTCGTCCACTCAATTGTGGTTGCCTAGCAACGACTATAACATGTAGCAATCGTTTCCTTAAAAGCGAAGACATGCCGGAACGGAAGCATTTTTAGTCTGTACTTCATAACTGTTAAGTAATAGTAGGAAATATAACCTTCATGGCTTAAGCAAGACACACGTTTTGTTTTCTAGAGCTAACCTTAATCGAAAATTTTGTTAATCATACTGTACACTTGATAGCATATTAAATTGTGAATAGATAAAATACAATGACTGACATACACTCAAATACAACAGAAGCAATCAGGTAGACCTATGGGGGGGGATTGTTACGGGCCAATCGAGCTTTTTCGACGATTCGTAACTAGCTTGATGGAAAAGGGCCTACAGCTTAGTTCTGAGGAGTAGGGGGAGTTCGTGAAAATCGCTTATGGGAGAAAATCTTCAGTTGTGTACAGGGCGAGTCAAAATAAGTGGGCGCCACCTTCCAAATCTAGCTGATTGTAGGTCCTCGTGGAAGGCCGAGAAGCCAACAGCTTACGGGAACGGAACTACGGAACTTACCGTGATTGTGTCTCCTCCTATATATTTAAAGCTTGCAAAATTCTTACACCAACAAGTACAAAAGACACAATAAGAGACAGTAAACTTTAAAACACATATAATGAAATAGTTAAAATATGACAGTATAGTAAAATGACACGAGTTATAACGCAAAAAGTTTGAATTACATGGTACAAATTCTTGAACGTTCAGAGAAATGGACTCGCCGCCACTGGTGCAACGAGATTTACGTTCTGCATTCAGCTACGAAACACCAGTGACGCTGAAGTTCACAAAAATAAGATATAATCTGGTAGTTTTATTATACAACAAATTAACAACACATATGGCGACTGAAGGTCGTTTTTTTCTTGTAATTACTTGAAGTTAAATTTGAAGTCTGCAAGTTAACGCGAGCAAAAAAAAGGTTTGTTTGTCACAACACAAAATTGGAAGTTTTTACCTTGAATTCCGGTGGATGGCTTAAAACGAGGCAGGCACAACGGCGGCGATTTCCGGTTGCGGGGTCGAAAAAAAAAATAAAGAAGAGGAAGACAACATTTTTCGGGACAGCGTTGGGACGAGGTGTAGCTGGTACGCCAAGTTGCTTCCAACTAGGTCAGTTACCGTGGAGACAGAAGCGAGACTTTTTCGGACGACGGGAACGAACCAAATTCCAGCAAAACACTTGCACAATTTCTTTTTTTTTCTTTTCACTTCACAAAGATCCGAACTGAATTCGAGAGGAGCAATTAACTTAATTTGTCCAACACCAAAGCGAACCTTCTGTTATTTTTATTTATCCGACTTTAAGTCGATTTTATTATGCTCTACAGCAAACGGTAATACGAAAAACTTAACAGAAGCGCCACAAAGGGAAAAGAAATCTATCTTCGAAGT
>JABXWE010018629.1:0-10136 GCA_014611495.1 Limonius californicus
CAAGTTTTAGTATTTGAATCAGGCGGAGGTGTGATCGGGCTTCACCCAGAAAATCACACCAAAGCAAGCAAATTGTATTAAATTCACATACAACTATTCATATTTGGCATTTAACGTTTTGGTCGATGTAATATTTGTTCAATTAAATGAAGTTATGGAATTGGCTGTTTTATTGAAGTATATGAGTATATTCTGAAGTATAGAAACATAAAGGAAGCCACGAAACCCTGAGATAAGAAGTTAAAGCCGAGGTATTATAGCAAGGTGAGAGATCATTGACTTATGAGTTGAAAACCACTAGTACAATTACCGAAGGGAGCTGTACATAGCAATATATATATATATATATATATCAATTAAAAAAATAATAGGTGTACTCCAGTTTTTCTTATAAATTATAGGTTAACTGTATCCAATGGCGAAGGCAGTTTATATAGCTTTGGACAACTGTATTAATAATGTGTGTTATCCTGGTCAGACACTCGCTGGAAGGGTGGAGTGTTCTTTCGATAAAGAAGAGACTGTCGGAGGTAAGTACCGCTTATATACATATATAGAGCGGCGGATGGAGATGCTAGGCACGTGTGGTCCTACAACCATGAAAAACCGTGAAAATGAGGAAGATACTGATATTTCTGAGAATAAAATCCTGACGTTTTTATTACTGCAGGTGGTTGAAAAAATTAAAACTATCATCCTCTTAACATTGCCATATTTCTGATAGCACCGAAGAAAAAAACGTGTAAAGTTATAACAATTCTTAAGTTGTAGGTATTGAATGAAATTCACGTTTTACCTAAGGGGTGATAATATAATAAATAATTGTCTACTGTATTAATTCAACAAAATTTGATAAGTGACTGTATTTAAATGAGCGATGTTTCGAACATTTTTTGGTTGAAACGGGATAACATTTTCTTCTAGTTGATGTAACAATAGCACCGGCTACAAATATCATAGTTAACTATGTTACTCAAAATCAAGTAACTTTGCAAAGACATTTGTGAGGTATATAAATTTAGACAGTTAGATAACTATTTTTGTTTTGTTTTTGTTCAAATTACCGCATGTAGAAATTTATTAACTTAACTTTACTTGTGAACAGCATCAGTTTTTATCAAACATGAATACAAAATAAGATCATTTATTGTAAGAGATAAACAGGTTCAGCAGTACGTTTCAGTGTGCTCACATTCTACCCTTTTTGCTCATTTTATGGAAATATCTTTACATATTGATTTAGGGTTACTTGAAACTATTTGTTGTTAACGGTAGAATATTGACATTTGGCACGATATTCTTCTAACGTAATTTTACTGCTTTTCTTCGCCACCCTCTTAGTTGTAGGTTCCTCAGGCTTTCGTCGATGCCCTCTAACCATCTTTTCCTTGGCCTGCCTCTTCTCCTCCTACCTTTCGGTTTATCATCCATTATAGTCTTCGGTAGCCTATCTTCATCTATTCTGACCACGTGTGCGATCCATTTTAGTGTTGTTTTTTAACTGATGCACATTTAGATGTATAATCTCTTGAATTCATCTTCTGTCCTTATTCTCCATTCGTTTGGTTCTTGGACGGATCTATGAAACTACCTTAAAATTTGTTTTCGCAAACTTTCTGTCTTTATTTTCTTTTCCTAGTACACAGGTTTCTGCTGCACACGTTACTATCGGCTTCACGATCATCTTCTATATTCTTACATTTGCTCTGTTCCTATATATCTTCATTTGAAGATGTCTCGAAACGCCCAGAAGCTCCTGTTGCCTAATGTTATTCTCGCGTTTACTTCTTCTTTTGATAACAGTAAGTGATATGGAAAAGAGTCGAAGAAGAAGATTTACACTGTATAAAAGAGATAGAAGAAAAATGGAGGAAAATAAAAAAAATAATGAAGGTAATCGGTGGAAGTGGTACTAGGAAAATATAAACCCAACAAGAGGAGAGGATGATATGACGAACAGTGAAAAAAGAAGATTAGTCCCAGAAATGAAAGAAGGAAGGAGATGATGCAAAGGCAAATCCGTTGCAGTGTAGAGGAATACCTACAAAAGAAGCACCTAATACATAAGAGAGGAAAAAAGGAAAAAACTTCAAGAAATTGAGGGAGAAGTGAATTAGGCAAATTCTATCAGAAAGTAGAAACTCAAAACATCGTAGATTCCAGTCAAGAACGAAAATGACTAAAGATAAAGAAGGCAATTTGTTAGGAGGAAAAACCGAAATACATGAATGTATGGCTCCACACCTACTACTTTTAAGATAACTCCATAGCCAATAATCACAATTGCTAAAGTCCGGAAAACGTGTAGGCCAAGGGACATACCCGTTCCAGGAAATCAGAGGCACCGAAAGCAGTTGACGCAAAACAGCCATTGACACTCTTCCTGCATTGAAAGTCCCCCATCTTGTTGAAATTACGCAGTGTTCATGTCAGTTTGCAACCGACGTAACTGTGGTGCCAGGAAATTCCATAGTATTTTCACCTAGCGGTTTGATGTAACCATCACAGTTGCGCCTTTATCATCTTCAAAAAAAATTAGATCTAATTACTCCCAAACAGCGCAACTCCGCATCAGACAGCCACTTTTGCACTGTAAAGACGACGTTGATGAGCTCTTCAAACTTCTTCGTGGTTACTAAAATGATATTCGTTGAGGTATTGTCCCCCCCTCCCATCACTGCTTTAGTCAAAATGGTGTCTAAGAAATAAATATATGAAAATCCATCAGGTCTCTGGCTCACCGTGTATTTATGCTTATTCATTACTTGATATTAGTTCATCTGAATATTGCACATATTTTAGTATTCTTCTTCATCATTCAATAATACCATGTTTTGTAATCGCTAGACAAATAGAAAATCAACAATCATTTGACTTCTATCTGGAGGTTCTTCCACAATAAAAAGTGCATTTATTATCTATTGCAAGTTCACAGCTATCTACAACAATTGTTAGATAGCTGTGAACTTGCAATAGATAATCTCTAATGTGTTTCTTTTTTATGTTTCAGGTATTCGAATAAAGTTTACAGGTAAAGCTAGCACGACATTCAGCCGATCGCGTACAATTTACTCTTCTGAACAAGTTTATTTTGACCAGGAATATAACTTGTTACAAGGTACATACTACGATATTATACATTTTTCCAAGTAGCAATTTGTAATTCTTCATATGTAAGATAATTTATGTTGTGGTAATGCTACGACATGCCTATTTATAATAAAAGTAACACTAACGTTCCTGATCTTGGAATTATTTCAAGAAATACCCGATATGGTTACAGAAATGCATCAGATTATCTGATTAGTTAAAGAAGTATTAAACCCTACACAAATACGCAGATATAATAATGGAATTCTGTAGGTGAGGTGCAACCCAAAGGGTTGATTGGGAAAACGTTGCGAGATAGACTCTTCAAGCAGAGTTGAGTAGGTCGTTACCCATCTGTTTAAACGTTTGTGTGTTATGTAGCAGTTTTAATTCATTATCCGCTACAAATTTTGTAAACCACGCAATGATACAGTTTATTATTGTAGGACGAATGTGTAACTGGAAATACTATACGTATTTTTGTCCACAGGGGAAGATCAAATTCACCTTGATGCTGGTAGACATACTTATCCTTTTTCTTATATCTTACCCGCAACATTGCCATCCTCCTTTGTAGGTGAATATGGCACAGTGAGGTATAGCATTAAAGCCACAGTTGACCGATCATGGAAGTTCGATTATGAAGACCAATTAATTATTCTTGTTTATTCGCCACTTAATCTGAACTTCGTTGAAGGAATACGGGTAGGTGGTATTTTATGGTAAAAATGAATTTCATAGGTAGTAGTAATACATTGCTTCCGAAGATATTTGTAATTCATTTTTGCGTTTTACAGGAGCCAATGGCTGTATCTGCTCAAAAAGCAGTGGGTCGTTGGTGCTGTAGGGCAGATCCACTCATTTTTAATATGTGCTTACCAGCTACAGGATATGCAATAGGTCAACAAATCAACATTGGTGCCTCTATAAGGAATCTGTCTAATGTCAGTGTTGACTGTGTGCGATTCAAGCTCGTACAGGTATAAATTAAATTTACATTTTAAACACAAGGCTGGTTTGGCACTCCTACCATTTACAAGCTATCCTAATAGACATCTATTAAATGATTATAACATTTAGATGGTAGCTGTGGTAATGATATTGTATTAGAATTGTTGTCATTTGTGATATTTGGTGCGCAAATTAATGGTTTGCGCTTTCACCATTGCTCAATGAAGATCGTGATGGGTGTTGAATCTTGAGATAGCCGGTTAAACACAATGAAACATAACACAGATGTTAAATGCTTTATTCTAGTTATATACATCAGATCTTACTTCTATGCTGGTCAAACTATAAGTGTCTAGACGACCACCTGCAACCGACCCTCAACCCCTGGCAGGGTTGCCACAGGTGTACGGTATTTTTCCACGACACTACAATGGGTTAGGTAATTTGCCATGGGAAATTGTCAGCAGCTTGTATTTGCTACAAAGCAATACCCACTTTTTATGAGGCTGTAACTTTACCAATGAAAACAAACCTAAAAAAACTTAAAAGATTAATTCAGAACAAAATCTCCCATATCAAACCAGACATATTTGAATTTAAGGTATTGGTAATAAAATTGTTATATAATAAGTGACGAAAATTATAATTAAACCAAGAACTATCTGTAGTGGACAGAAATTAGGTCGTTTAGTAATAGAAAACAAGCGGCTATGTGCGAGTAGATTTAGTATCCTAAGATATAGAACATAGGAAAAACAGAACAATGCCAACACTCTGTTGCCAATTTATTGTACGGTATATTATACGTATTGGCTTTTACATTGGCTGATGTTCAATTTTCAGTGTTCAGGCAGATGGCCTTAAGCCCCGTGGCGGACAGACGGGAAACGAATAGAATGGTTTGTCGATGTAAAAAGTTACATTTAAGTTTTGGTTGTCAGGTCACTTTAGGATGCCCTTAATGATCTCAAAACCAAAATATCTCTTGGATCTAGACACGTTTTAGTAAAAATAGTTAAAATTGGATCACGGTAGCCTCTTAAACATATTTCTAACATCGAAGAATCCGCTGAGAATATGAGAATTTGCTTACATAGGTAATCTATTGAAAAAAGTCATATGGAAACAAATGTATGGCAAAATAGAAAGAACGGATTGTACTTGGTTCAATATAATGGCTATTCCCATTACATCCATCTAGCGGCAAATACATATTAGCGTATTTATTGTTTGAGTATGTTTTCTGTACGATTAATGATTGTAATCAAGAAAATGTTGACAAATACCGAATAAATAAAACTATAGTATATATAGTTTGAAGAATACAAGACAATTTATGTAGCATCAGGAAGTGCACACTAAGACTCCATGGTAATTATGAGATACGTAAATTTTTATAGCTATACAGCTCACGACCCTTAAGGTGGAACCATGCTGCCGTTGTAAGAAAATGTAATTTTCCTTTTCTGTTCTTCCACTTTCTGGCGCATCAACAGGCCATCTACATGTGCCTCAGGTATCATGTATATTAGCAAACCAGAGTTTCAATGCAGATTCCACTTGATCGTCTTTCTCAGTGCTTGTTTAAATTGTCAGTTTTCTTTGCGGCGTCTTCTATTTCAACACGTTTGTTTTTAAATTTTACACAAAACTGTTTACTTTTGCTGCTGCATTCTGCTGGATTATTTTTGGCAACTTATCGTCTGTTCCAAGCTTTTAATTTTTTCTTTGAAGATCTTCTTTTCTGTTTCTTACGTCGGTCATTACAATATGAGTGAGTTAGCTGCTGCCAACCAGTCTGCAGGTTGTTAACTTGTAAGAGAGAGGGAGGGTCAGGTACAAAAAAAAATACAAACAAAAAATGCACGCGAACAAGGATATTGCTTGTGGGCGGAAACAATCTTAACACGTTCCCTGTCCTATGCGCCATATATGGTTCATACCCTACACTACTTAATGCTAAGTTCTATGAACCATATTTGGTTCACACTTTAACCTACTTTCCATTGTAATTTAAAGATGAACTTGTAGCGATTGCTATGATGATTTATTTGGGACTCTGTAGTACAACCTCTATATTACTTGCTAGCATAGATGGGAGCCATATTTGGTAGCACTTCAAATAAAACACTTATTCTAACTAAAAATTTATCTCAACAAAGAAATGACAAGTATGCAGAATTATTAAGTAGTAATGGTATTATTAATAAAAATAGAACTAAAAATGGGTAATCTTGTGTAGTAATAATAAAACTAATAAAACTAAAAAAATAAAAAAATACATAAAAAAGTGGTTAATGGATTTTATTGAAACATTGGAGGCAATATGCCTGATCACATTCCTCGCAAACTGTAGTTACTCTTTTTGTTTTTCCCTGTTTTTTTAAATTAAGACCTTGTTCTTCGTGGAGTTGATAGCATCTATGATATCTTTTGCGAATTCGAATTCCTTTATCGTCTAGAAAATTTTCCAACTTGTGGGCAACTTTTTTGGCTTTCTTAGCACGAGGCTGATCAGAAATGTCTTTGA
Organism: Limonius californicus; assembly: GCA_014611495.1. Classification (NCBI taxonomy): domain Eukaryota; kingdom Metazoa; phylum Arthropoda; class Insecta; order Coleoptera; family Elateridae; genus Limonius; species Limonius californicus. The sequence goes on from JABXWE010018629.1 coordinate 6,572, forward strand.
TATTAATTTGAAGTAAATTTTTGGCAACAGATCCTGTAAACTCCAATAAATTTATGTTTTTATTAGTATAGTAGCAATTTTTTGTACCATACTAGTGACTTTCTTAGAGAAGAGTAATATCTAGAGAACTGATCAGATATATCCACTCTGTGTTTCCCTTTGATATATTCTAACACGATTTTAGGCTTCATTTTCTTATTACCCTTTCTATCAGTTCCCACTTCAACCATTTCATCACCATAACAAGTATGAATCATAAACACTTCTCTTTGATCCCTCCATTTCACAAATGTGATGTACTGTTGCTGCATGCTACAAATTTCACCTTCTTGTAGCTTTTTGCTAACAGCACGTTAGTCTAAACCTTTTCTGTTGTTTTTTATTGTTCCTATTAGGTTTGTGTTCTGATTATACAAATACCGTGCCAAACTGAGGCTGGTGTAGTAATTATCTATAATTATCAGTCTCCCTTCGTTTAGAAGGTCTTTGGTAAGACTAATAACTGTGGATCCTGGAAGGTCTACTTCTGGCAGTTTTTTAGTATGTCCGCAATAAACAGATAAATCCTTGAGCAGTGCATATTTTGAAAAGCTTAATGCTATATTTATTTGCTTTTGTTGGACTGTACTGCCTGAAACTTAGTCTACCTCTAAAAGGTACCATGGTTTCATCTACAACAATAGTATCTGCAGGTATATACAGACTTTGGGTTGACTTTAGAATTCCGTCAATCAAAGGCTGGATCTTGTAGTTCCTACTTTCATGTTCTTGTTCATCATCATCTGACATGGAGCAGACTCGAGGCTCGATCCTGAATTACGCCAGGCCCACCCCATGCCAGTAGGTGGGTAGGGATTTAATGGATAGGGTGGGATCGGGTGGGATATTGCACAACGTTAGCATGTCTGCAATGCATACCGCAAGACACTGCTGCTGCAACACCGGGTAGTTAGTAAGCTACACATCAATGGGGTTTTTGAGTACGTAACCGAGACCGTTATGCGATTATGCATTTTAGCCTAATAACTTTGGTATCAAAGTTTCACATTGTTCTTAGTTCACATCTATCTATTGTTCTAAGGTTACAGATTGCACCGATCTTAGTTTTCTAATAACTATTAAACTACTTAGTGTTTACTCCTAAACTTTTCAACTGTCCGTTATACGATTTTGCATTTTAGCCTAATAACTTTGGTATCAAAGTTTCACATTGTTCTTATGTCGCACCTATCTATTGTTCTAAGGTTACAGATTGCACCTATCTTAGTTTCCTAATAACTATTAAACTACTTAGTATTTATTCCCAAACTTTTCCAACTGTCCGTTATGCGATTATGCCTTTGAACTTAATAACTTTGGTATCAATTTTTACATTGTTCGTATTTCTTATCTATCTATTGTCTTAAGGTAACAGCCTGCCCCTATCTTAGTTTCCTAATGACTAATTAACGACTTAACAGTTGCCACACTAATTACAGTATTTTACCTCTGAGTTGGATGTTCGAATCTGGATTGTACTTCCTTCTTTTCCTAACGTTCCCCTCTGCAGTTGACCGCCAGACATCCTTCGTTTTCTTTCCCACTGGTGCATGCCTCGTTTCTTCTCCTTTGCCTTCCCCTTCCTCCTCCTCTCCGTTAGCCTGTTCTTCTTTTGTCAATTTCTGATCGGATTCGTCCATTAGTGCGTAGACTCTTCTTTCCTCTCTTCGTATATCACTCTTATCTTCATGCCCATTTCTCCTATGTCTGTTTAAGTATGCTTGTGTTGTGGATGTCCCTCTCCAGTGATGTATTCCACGTGTAGCATGGTCTTCCGATCTTCTTTTCTTCTGTTTGCATGACATACGCTTGATGTAGAGGATGGTTGGCAGGTTTTCTTAGGATATGTGCCCAGTATTTGATTCTTGATGTGGTGAGCCGTTTCGTTATTGTTTTCCCTTCTGGAATTTCTTGTGCCGTTGAAATGTTTTCTTCCCCTGTGGTTAGTTGAAATAGTTTGAGTATTTTCTTTTCCATCATTTCAGTCCGTATACCTTTAGATGGTACAAATGCCTAGACCTTAATTGTCCTTAGTATATATTCTGCTTTACTGTTAAATGTGAGATATTCTGAATTTTTCTGTAACCTCGATTGTTAACTTATCCTTTGTTGGCCCCTTTTTCAGTTTTAACTACTCCAAATAATACCAAACGCGACTGTTGCGGTCTCTAATTTGGCTTCCGCGGATCTACGCTTTAAATTAGTTAAGGGAGATTAAGTTAAATTAAATTAAAAGATATTAAAGGAGATTGTAGTTTCAGATCGTTTTTCCTTTACTTGTAGAAGTTGCAGATACCGAGACCTAGATTTGCCCTAATTGGCCTACCCGAATCTACGCACTGAAATAAATTGCAGTAACTTAAATTACCTTAAAATGATTAAAATACTTAAGATTAAATTTTACCATTCGTTCACTACTTTTAGACGTTGCCATTTCCTTGACCGAAATTATCCCCAATATACTCTACTTTGCAATTGAATGTCAGATATTTTTAATTTTTGGCTTTAGCCTCCTTTGTTGACTTGTCCTAAGTTGACCCCCAATCCGCTTTCCAGCCCGTCAGCAAAATAGTAAACGCGACTATTTTATTCCCATCAGGAGTGAGTCCCTTGATTGAAGCTACGCCTGACTGACTGTTGCCGGCGAGGTACATTTTCCTGGCAGTTGACCCAATTAATTATCCTCGACTTGAAATTTTTATGGCCGTGCAATAAGAGCCTCAGTTTTTGGTTCCGACGCCTTCTACTTGCTTCCCACCCTTGATGCCTGTACTCAAAATGTGCCTCCAGATGCCTATTCGCTTGTACAGCTTTGCATTCATTTGCTACGCAATGCCTCCATTTTAATTTCTATGTATAATTTTATTTTAGTTTATTGACTACAAATACTACCAAAGACTACGATATACTATTTAATCCTTCAATCACTTATCTGTTACTGCTGTTCCTGCCCTCCCATCCGTCCTGTTGTTTCCCTGTCGGTCGCGTATCCTTCACCTTTTATCGATCGTCAGGTAGAGCCGGTGGAGGTCCTCCCTCCTATCCTCCTAGGTTCGTGCCCACACGCACCTGAATTGCACGCACTAGAATTTTATAGTTGGCGGCTAAAATATTTTTTAAAAAGCTCGCTAAGCTATTTTGCTCGAGAGCACCCCAAATATGTCCGTTCCCGAACGCGTCCCCCACGCAACTCCTCCTACTTTCATGTTCTTGTCCATTATTGCAAAAATGCCAACACTTCAATAACAACACAAATCTATTGTAACTATGGAAACAGGATGGTAGTATAGTAGGTATGTCTTGTTTCCAATAGCTCTCTATAGAAGGAAATTGCAATATACCCATCAAGAGAAGCAATCCTGTGAAAGTAGTATTTTTTACTTATTTTGCAGTTGAATAAAGGTAAAGTACACTTACCAATAAATCGTTCCATTTCGTCCGTATCTGTATCTTTCCAGCCTGACATACGATTAGAGCGAGATTGCCTACTAGATTGTAAAAGCTGCGTTGCATATCTGTTAGTTTC
>JABXWE010018630.1:0-23042 GCA_014611495.1 Limonius californicus
GCGTTAATGGGTTAATACGTCCAAAAAACACGTCCGCGTCCTGGCAAAAGAAAAATTGTTTCGGGTTTTCTTACCATACTTTTCCAATGTAGAATAACCGGTTACTATAAAAATTCAAATGTTTGAGGCAATAACACAAGAGATCGCAAGTGAAGGGTGCAAATGATACGATAAAATCGTGACACCTAAGGTGGAGTGGTTTAATTGATGTCATTTGCTCAAGCCGTCTTTACTCAAAGCAACAACGTTTGAACTAACAACATAAAAGTTTGTCCGACAATTTAACAAAAACAGTTATTAAATTTAATAAATCGATTACAGTCATTACATTTTTTCCGCAAATAAAAGTATAAACTATGTAATGCTGTTACATTTGGGTAGTTGCCTAGGTAACGGTAAATAAAACTTAATTTATTTGCAAAAAGTTACGTTACTATTACTGAATTTAACTATCCACATCTTAATTCATTTAAAAAACCCTTGTATTATTTAATTACGTAACGCCTGACGAGTAATCACCTTCCTGGAAGTAGGTTAAAGGTTACCGTAATCATTCCAATCCAACACCGCAATTTCTAACAATCCAATCGCGTAGCTACGATTACATACCACCACAGAAACTTTCGGTAACTAGTATTTAATTTGTAGTTAGAAGTAGATTACGGTTGTTTTGGGAAAATGACTAGCTCATTATGGATATGGAAACCAAGACAAAATCGTTGAGCTTGTAAAAGCCAAAACAAATATGAAACCTTTCTCTTGGTATAATGTTTGATTTTCACATGTGAAAATGTGCGATCTGCTTCGTGACAGTGTATTGGAAGAAATTTATTCCGGCGGAAAAATAGGCTGTGTTGATTGATTCGAGTGCGAATGGAAATTTCAAACTATCACTTTGTTTTATTGATCGAATCTACTGATAATAGTTGTGAAAGTTGAATTGTTCGTTATGCTCTTATAATTACATATTTCATGTTAACACTTTCTTGAAGTAATTTGTTCCCAATAAAATATAAATTTTGCAAGCTAAAACTAAATGCGAAAAATTTAATTTTCATTGTAATCTGTTGAACATGTAATCAGCAAAAAATTGAAAATCCTATTAAGTTTTTGAGCTTTATTTAAATTTTAATTCATGGTAAAATGGTTATTTTTAGTAAAAATAAATGTCTACTAACCTTTAAAGTGCGCCAAAAATAAGTATTTATTTTAGAAACTCAAGATACCAAACTAGAAAGAAAAGAATTAACTGGCTGACAAAAAAATACCAGTACTATATAAAAAATGGACGGCTAGGTATATTATACAGAATGTTTTTGATAAAATAGATGATTGACTTAAAATATTTCAAAGTCCTTATGAACCCCTGCAAACACTTCCTAATGAAAGCACAGGGTGATTAAATACCAATGTTTATTGTATTTCTATCACCGGAACTGGAACTACTCAATATGTATATTATACGCTTGTAATCTTTGTAGGGGTGAGGATTTCGTAAAGTTTCACGAAAATACAACTATCAACTGTACTGAAAAGACACTTTTTGTACTATTTTTCTGGCCATTTCCTCTCACTTTACATTATAATTTTTTTAATTGTATTGTCTACTGTACTGGTTATATTCCTGATATTTTTTGTGGGGAAAACAGCTTTGGAATTATTTTAAGCTGAATGTTTGAAGATTAGCACCTACGTTTTGCTTCAAAATAGGTATTAAAACGTTTAAGAGTGAAGGGAGCCACATAAATTACGCTACTAAAATCGATTTATTTATTCATTTTATAAATAAAAAAGTTAGTGGTGATAGAAAATTACTAACAACAATTTATTTAAAAAATAATGTATGACTTCAAATAGTAGAAATAGGTTTATTAGTGATTTTGTCGTTATTTATAACTTATATTAATATCTCTTCGAACACACATAAACTTTAGTATGAGGGGCAAGATCTAACACATTAGAATTATTTATATTTTTTCCTTAATTAGTAATTATTTTTCAAAGATCAGGTTAACAATTTTTGAGGATTAAAGTTTTTGTTTTTACTTCTTTGGTCCTTAAACGTTCTCATTTTCAGCAGTGGATATTTCCAATTACAACCGATTCTGATATTTTGTGATTACTGGGGTAATAACCACAAAATCACAAATATAAATACATAATTAATATCTCAACGCTAAATACCAAGTGGAGGTTAGATAAGAAAATGACGAATGAAACCTTTTATCTATCCCTTCTAAAGAACTTGAAGAATGTACTTGTTTACCACATTTAGTTGTGTTAAAATTTGTTTACCTATAGATGTATAATAGCGGCAGCCTTAAAGTGTTGGTGTTGGATACAGGAAAATAGTTAAAAAATTTAATATATTGGAAAAGAACCAGACTGTTGTATAACAAGCGAAACAATATATATTTAATAGACTGGTTATAATTCGGTATAGACAACCAGTAATTCCAAGGGACTTGGTGGCTCAGTGGTAAGAGAGTCAGGTTTTGGATGTAATCGTCCAAACTTTAGGGATCAGAAAATTGATCTAATTCCCTGGTTGGTCGGAACTAGGTCTCGGTCTCCTTTTGTCATTAGAGATCAAATTAATGACACTCTTCGTGTTACGGTCGCACTAGGGGAGTAACAAGATTCCACACGCATACACCGTACATCAGGCAGTATATGTACGGTTACACACCAACAGGGTAACCCGCCCTGTTGTGCATTGCATAAACTAGCTTAGCCTTGTCTCAGACCAAAGCGATGGGCCTACAAGGCCTGTGAAATCTCTATAATAAAATAAAACTATTACTTACAAGTATTATTAAAACCTACTTATAACCAACTTAATGCACAAAAAACAGCAATTTTCATCAATGTTCTAAAACCGATGATTCCAATTTTCAAGAATTTCGGAACTTCCAAGTTCAAATATTCATATAATTTGCATTTAGATGTAACTGATAAAATCAATACCTTTAATGAGAAATACAAGCTCTGAAGATTTTTAACACAAATATTAAATAATGTAGAACAAATTTCTTGGGTCGTTGACGACAATATTGATAATATTTTTAGGTGTTCTTGTCGGATAAGTTAAACGTTATGGCATTCATTTCGCAAACATCGAGTAAAAAAGTAAAGTGTCTTCCCTTTATTCTTAATATTCATAACAGTATTGAGTTCAGTGGCTTTCTTTATATTACGCGCTACAATTTGGGTAAGAGGAGTTATAACCTATTTTAATGGTGGCTTTAGGAAAAAAAATGGAGCCAAAAAGTTCGTTCTTTATTTAAAAATTACACGCACGAATGGTTAAAACATATTTATTTTGAAATGCCGTCATTCTGATCCATTGGGTTTTCAGGTCGGTTTGTATAAAGGCGGAGAATTACTAGTAACATTAGATTGATTGTAGCTAAACCTGTGGGCCACACTCCACGCTTTGTATGGAAATTTCTGTGTAAAAATCACATGGAAACACTACGGGACCTTCATGGGGATTCGGTAAATAGTAGTGCTTCTTGAAAAACAAACAGTTATTCTACCAAAGTCGTTCAGGTTTGAATCCTGAGCACTGTACATATTTTCCCAGGGTGTTTGTGGTGTCTTAGTTATAATTAAGGCACAAGGTTTTTTGTGGTGGGGCATGTTCGACCCGTGTGTATCACGAAATGTGCTGAGCCGGGATAAGCTAGGTGGGATGGAAAGAATCGTGGTGTTGCCTAGAGCAACTCCATGAATCTTACAAATAAAAAAGGGTAGTTATATTTAAATAAGTTACCGAGCAAACGCACTGCTGTATACAAAAGAGTGTTATAACACAACTACAACAATAAAATTCAATTTCATTACGTTTCATGTCGTGAACAAAAATACATAATCCAACCACCTTTTTAATTGCCGTGCCAGTACACGTTTTCACTAGAGAAACACTAATTGTTTATTAGAATATAGTGGAACTACTTCGATGAAACACAGTCTGCGTATATTTATTTAAAATTAACTTTGTTATGTAATTTCAATAGAAATTTAGTCCAAAGTAATTTAGGTATTTAAAGCTATAATGGAACAACAACTTCTTAGGGTAAGCTTTTTAGCTTTTCTGTTACATACTTCTCGTTTCAAAGGAAACAATTAATTTTAATCGGTTCCAGTTTTTAGTGGTTTATAAACAGATGTAACGAAGAATGGTAAGCGCCGGTGTGCTCTAGTGGTTAGAGCAAACCCCTGACTGGATGCCTGGCGGGCGGCCTACCCAGTCGCTTTAAATAATTGGGTACCTGCGTTCGAATGAGCAAGGGGTGATAATGCGGTTGTTTAATGTGTGATGCTCACCGCATGACCACGTATAATTAATTTGGCATGCGACAACCTAGTGTGAGAGCAAGGATACGGGCGCTTCGATCTTCCGCCTTGCAGCCTAAACACCTTCACGGGGTGTAGAAACTCACCATTAATATTATTATTATTAACTAAGAATGGTGTATTATAATACGGTCATATAATCCTATGGGAAAAATGAATTTAATGTTTTAGTTAATCAACATCTTTATTTAAAAATTACATGCGCGGATGGTTAAAAAGTATTTTGAAGTGTCGTCATTGTGGTCCATTAGAATTTTAGGTCAGTTTGTATAAAAGCAGAGAATTAATAGGAAAACTAAACCGATAGTAGCATCACATATGTGTATTACATACTAATAAAAGAATTTGAATAATTATAATCAATCATGTTCGAATTACAGTGACGATTAACAGTAGTGTTTTCTATATAACGCTCGGCGTGTAAAACGAATAAATTTATCTTAACAATACTTTAATAATTTTTAGTCACGCAAGTAAACAAACCAAACACTTCTTCATTGATGTTTTCTAGGAGTATTTTTCTAGGAGTATTCGTGATGTCATCTTTCATTTTAAAAGTCGGTATGGTTTCCATAGAGTAATAATAGCGTGTTTAACAAAATGTTCATCTTATATATAGAGTGAGTACGGAAGACTGGTTACAGCAGACGGAATATTGACTTTACTGGAAATACTTTCAATGGACATAATTTATTGTAAAGTAAATACTTTTTTGCTTGCCCAAATTTCGACGTCAATTAACCTGGAGGATTTTAACAAAAGGAACTTTACCTGCACAAACTTTGCCTCAATCAGTTAAACGTCCAAACAGTTGTTAACAATATGGGTTAGATTAATTCCTGAAAAGGTTTGACTTGCACATTTGGTAACATACAGTTAATCGTCTACAGCAGTGGTCGCTAACCTGTCGATCGCGAGCTACCGGTAGCTCGCGGAGGCAATTCTGGTAGCTCTCACAACGATTTTAATTTAAAAAATACAAACTGCAAAAATCAGAGAAGCTTCCGAAAATTCCACAAAAAAATCTAATTGTCATAATATTAAACATAAACAGCGGCAACGTTGCGGTGAGCGATCTGCCGCTGACGCCATCAAGCTAGAATCGGCTAGAACCGACCAGCCGGACCAGCGCGTTAGTGTTCGAGAACGATCTGGATTGCTTTGAACGGGATAAATACGCACGGCGCGGCGACATTGCGCTTACTTTAAAACTGAACGCGTAACCAACGTCCAGCGGTTGGGTTAGTAGAGAACAACAAAAATAATATTATGGCAAGCAGTTGTAAGAAGGTAAAGACATACCACTTTCATTCGGAATGGGACGAACAATACTTTTTTACAGAAGTTAAAGATAAAAATGTGTGTTTGTTATGTAATACTTCGGTCTCCGTTGCTAAAAAAGGAAATATTGAGAGACATCATAAAACTGTACATTCTAATTTTGAAAAATCATTCCCACTACATTCTGCCGCCAGAAAGGAGAAACTGAAACAGTTAAAAAAAACAGTTAATTGGACAACAATCAATATTTTTAAGAACAGTCGACAAAAATAAGGCTGCAACTGAAGCATCGTACCGTGTGTCCCAGATAATTGCACAAAAAAAGAAACCTTATGAAGACGGGGAAATGATAAAACAGGCGTTTTTAGAAGCTGCTGATTCGTTATTTGCCAACTTTAGAAATAAAGACGAGATAGTTTCAGCTATAAAATCTATGCAACTTTCTGCTAATACAGTGATGAGACGTGTAGAAGTAATGAGCAATGATATTTTTTACAGTTAAGAACTGACTTAGATAACTGTGTTTATTTTTCACTTCAACTGGATGAATCAACAGATGTCGTTGACACTGCCCAGATGGCCGTGTTCGTCAGGATGGTTTTTAGTGATTTTACGATTAAAGAAGATCTTTTGAAGTTCATTCCACTGAAAGGACACACTACTGGACAGGAGCTGTTTTTTCATTTAAAAAATATTATTTCTTCCGAGAAAATTCCAATATCGAAAATGGTAGGCTTGACAACCGATGGCGCTCCAGCTATGGTGGGTTGTGATAAGGGTCTGGTGGCGTTATGTCGTAAAGATGAAACTTTTCCGCAATTTCTCTGTTACCACTGCATTATCCATCAGCAAGCATTATGTGGAAATTTCCTGAAACTAAACAACGTTATGAAACTGGTGGTAAAAATTGTGAACAAGATTAGAGCTCAAGCGTTACAAAGAAGATTATTCAGAACCTTGGCCGATGAAGTTGACTGTCAATACGGGGACCTACTCCTTCACTCTGAAGTCCGATGGTTAAGTAGAGGACGGGTGCTGAAACGTTTTAATGATGTCCTATCTGGCATAGTTCAATTTTTCAAACAACGCGATGAACCGACTCCGGAACTAGAAAATTCAATCTGGCTTAGAGATTTTGGTTTTCTCGTGGACATTACAGAGAAATTAAACGAACTTAATTTGCAGCTTCAGGGGAGAGACAAAGAACTAGCGGAAATGATTTCTGATATAAAAGCATTTATCAAAAAGCTGGAGTTTTGGGAACAAAACCTAATTAACAGCGATGCCAAGCATTTTCCTATTCTTTCAGAAAAAATATCTCAAAATCCATTAGAACCCTATGACAACAAATATCATGTAGAAATAATTTCTACCCTGAAGAATAACTTCAAAAATCGTTTTAAGGATTTCAATGAAATGGCTTTAGTAGCGCAGTTTGTTGTTTCACCCTTTATGGAAATTGATATCCAACAGTTTGCAACTTGTGTTATGCAGAACTTTGGCGAAGACATCGCTGCAACAGAAATGGAAGTCATTGAGTTTCAAAATGATTTAGCCTTAAAATCGTTAGTCTCAAGTACTGAATGTATCTGGCCTATTGTAAGTAAAGACAAATATTCAGTTCTATGCCGTGTTGCCTTGAAAGTGAAAGCATTATTCAGTTCAACCTATTTGTGTGAATCTTCTTTTTCCAATATGAAGTTTATTAAGAACAAATATCGCAATCGACTTACAGATGAACATTTGGATAATTGTATTCGAATGGCTGCATCAAATTATACCGCAAACATTAAAAAAATTATCGATGAGTCTGAGTGTCAGCCTTCTCATTGAACGTGCTTTTTTATTTTTCAATGTTTATGTTCATGATAGTGCGTTACTTTTTTGTTGTTATTATTAACTATTTTTAAATCATACGTGACATGCCGTTGTGGCTGGATAAAAGTTTGTGTTTATTTTTCAAACACCTTCGTTTGATAGGTAGGAATGTAGCTATGAACAAGTATGTACTAGTAATATTAGTTATTTTGTTATTAGTTTATTATTAGTACCTATGTATTATGTATTACCAGTTAAATAGTAAAATAAATACATATAATGATAAATTAACTGTGGATTATTTCATTTACGTTGCGTTACGTGGCTTCCGTGTGGGTAGCTCGCTGTTTATTCCAAAATTAACAAAGTAGCTCAACACATTGAAGAGGTTGGCGACCACTGGTCTAGAGTAATTTTCGACATTCTTCCAGCCCTACAAGTTTTTCTTTATTAAGAACAGAATTGCTATTTTAGTGCTTGTGATTACTGCGATTACTGAACATTTTCTAAAACCAACAATCTAAAAAGCTAAAACAAGCAGTTTAGAATTTGAAAACAGATTACGTAGCAGAAAACTATTAAAAAATCTTAGGAACCCCATATTAGACAAATATTAAGTTTTAAATTTAAAGTCCATTTAGGCTGCAGAACACGGAACTACCCACTATTATTTAAATTTAAATGGATCATAAATATTGTCCTACCAAATAAACAAAATTTACGGCTTCGAAGAATTACAAGATTAACCGCTACCTCGACATTTCATTATTTGGATAAAACCAAGCCATTACGTTGAAAAGGAAGATGACCTTTTTAAATTTCCGTCAGTTGCAGATCTATTCTTAAGAAAAAAAATACGTATCAAATATTCAATAGCAAACTTAACGGGAGCTTAGAAAACGAAATTTTAAACAAAGGAAGAACGAGGAATTCGTTATGCCATCGCCAAGACTAAACAAACATTTTTTTGACTAAACTATTACAAAAGCAAACATCCGCACATGACAATTACAAATCATTACGAATCAACAACTACAATAACCTGTTTTTTATGCCTATTTACCTTGAGCAGCTGCTTAACGTTGTCAAACGGAAATCGTCGCCTGAATCATCGCGAACCCTTCAAACTGCCACGATACCAAACAATCAACCGCGATAAACAACTGGAAGAAATTTGTTGAAACACAAACACTCGAAGGATTCACCTTTCACACACAAACACAGAAATAAGCTTGGGTAAAGTGAGTTTCACGTGGAGACAACCGTTAATCCGTGTCGTGACCAGCTCACGCTCAACCGGAGTGCCTTGGAAAGTAACACAGCTGAGCGGTTGAGGTCGTTTGGTTGTTCCCGATCGACTCCGTCTGCATCTTGTAAAAGATCTTTCTATCGGCCTCTCTTTATTTATGATTACTGTAATGGAACCTATAAAATCATAAAAGGTGTCTAGGACTGCCGGAACCAAGACTGGCTTAAAGGAAAAACCTGCAAAGGGGCGCTCCAGCGAACTATACATGGATTTAACAAAAGTTTAACGATTTTCAATAAAATTCCTAATACCCACGACGTAAATCAGAGATTTATTTGTACAGAGATATTTAGGGGTCTACGGAAACCGGTGTTAAGTTAGGGTAAATACACAGCAATGTCAATATTTGTTTTCTAAAAGTCGTCGTAATAATCATAAAAATACAAGTAAAAGAATTACAGATGCTTGGGCTGGGAAAGAACATACCGTTCTTGTTATTTACAAAACCCCAATCTTTTATTTCTTTAATATAGATGTTGAAGCAGCGAAATGCGTAAACTAGGAAGAAAGACAAACACACCGGAGGGAGATGAAAGATAGACCTCACAAGCCTAATACACTTGGCGATAGAAACTTTCAGTGCGATGGCTGTAGTTAAAATGCAATGCTTAAACTAATAAAATGCTACTACTACTGTTTCTCGGAGTGTACCGATATTACAAATGCGGAGTTCAAGTTTAGAATATGCTCCATGCCGGCTTAAAGCCCTTGCTGATGCTCAGTCCGCGGCCACCGTTTCAGCTCGGTTGGTCAAGCTTGCACAAGTAAAAAGTTAACAAGCATCGTAAGAAGAGTAAAAATAATATAAAATAATATTTTTACTCCTCTTCTTCTTCTTCGCCATTTTAGGCAATTTTGCCTGTTCTACTTCGATAACATTCACAAGCTGTCTCTCCATCTTTTGCTGGAGCGTCCAACACTTCTCCTCCCTTAGGGTTGGCTGTCTCGTACTATCTTCACTGATCTTTCATTTTCCATTCTTGGCACGTGGCATCTGCTGTTTTGTTTTTGCAGTTTCTGCCATAGTTTCCGTGGCGTATGTCATGATGGGTCTTCTTACCGTCCCTTTCGTGCCTTAGTTTCCAATCTTAAAAGTTTATTTTTCCATATCGTATTGTTTAGGCAGCCTCCTATTCTTTCTGCTTTCAGTGTATGCTACACTACTTCTTTGTCTGAGTTTCCATGGCTGTCATTTTCACTCCTAAATACTTTATTTCCATTATTTCTTCGATTGGATTGTTCTCTACTATTAGTTTACACCTTAGTGGTTCTTTCGCTGCTGTCATCGATTTTGTTTTTTGGTTGAGATTTCCATATTGTACTTCTTACTTGTTTGATTAAACTGATAACAGTAATCTCTGTAATCCATCTTCGTCTTCCATAACCAATTGTTTTGTCCAATTCTACATCCTCGGTTTGATTTTTTCTATTATCTCGTCTATAATATATGTTGAAATAGTGGGTTCAGACAGGCACCTTGTCCGATTTCTTTTCAGCTACTATTGATTCGGAAAAACCGCCTGGGCTTCTGATTTGTATTTTGTTATTCTTGTACACATCTCTGATCAGTTTTATTATTGGTGATGGTACTTCTCTGTTAGTCAGTGTATTTAAAATATCATTTAATTGTACCCTATTAAAAGTTTTCTTTAAATCTATGTAGCACAGGAACGCAGGTCTGTTATATTCTAGAGATTTTTTTTATTAGTGTTGTAACACAAATATTACGTCGGTACAAGATCTTCCACTTCTAAATCCTTGTTGTGCATCTTCCAGTGTGATTATGTCATTCAGTTGTTGTATTAGGATTCTGGTTATTAGTTTTAGTGTTGCATTGAGCAAATTAATCCTTCTGTAATTTTCCGGAAGTTTTTTGTCGCCTTTATTGAACGTATAGATATCAATATATTTGTGCTCCACTCCATTGGTATTCTTCGCGTTTTCATTATCCTCTGTAGTATTTTTACGAGAATAAACAATTACACCAATGGTAAATCTTAGTAAAAAGTAAAACAAATTTCCGACATCGAACTGTACCCAGTAGGTCAATAATTAAGTTATGGTGGATGCGCTGCTTTTCTGTTGCTATTATAAGTAAATTGTATTTGCGTATTTACTTAAACAAATAAATGAATTATGCTATATTTCATACATTAGGAAATATCCTAAGAAGCAAGGGGATACTTAACACTATTGCAGAAAGAGCCATAGAGCAAAATGCTGGAGGAAGGCCAAGGTTGCACTGTTGCAATATATATCTCAGATCATAAATGACATGCAAAGTAACAGGTGTGCCGAATTGAAAAGGCTGGCCGAAAACAGAAGGTGGAAGCTAGTAATGTGCAGACAAACCAATCCAAATGATTGATAATTGAGGAGGAGATACTAACAATATAAAAAAAATTCACGAACTTACAACTGAAAATTAAATAATCACCAGAAAAAGCTGGAGATATTTCAAACGAGGATTTTTGTTTTAAATATGATTAATGAATCTCAATTATGAAAATTACTACATTTGGAAATCTCAGTTATTTTTGCGTATGCATAATTTAACCTTGTACCATGGAAGGGCTATAAGGATGCTTTTCGTATGTGGCGTTGAGGTTTCTTAATAGTTCTTAAGTACTTCTTAAAAAAATACTGCTTTTAAGAAGTGACATTTTCTTCGAGTGTTTTATCTTTGACGAGACCTAGCGATGTTCTCCCTACGACTGTGTTGCGCGTTTAAAGTGCCACAGACATAGAGGATCTACAGCTTAACGTGGGCTCCGAACCACGGGAAGTGTAAGCACTTCTACATCAGAGAAGATTTTCTGGGCAGAATACTTTGCTAGTTTGCCATTGACTTGTGAGAGAGAACAGCCGTTACAAAACCGGTGTTCCGTGCTGGGAATTGAACCCAGGACCTTAAGCTTAAAAGTCTAACGCGCTAACCTTCAGCCCACGACCGCGTCAAATATAAAATATAAATACAGCAATTTCATGTCTTGTACTCTAAATCAACACTGATTGAGTTTTCCGCAAACCTTTCACCCAGTTCAATCTAAAATTACGTCCAGTCAATTCCTTGAAAACATTTATAAACTTTTATACCATAGTTTCCTTTTTATTTCTAGTAGCAGTACATGAAACTCTAGAAAAATCAATGGTATTACAAATACAGAGAAAACTAGTACGGAAAAATTTTAGAGCAAAATTACAAAATGGCATATTTAAAAACAACATTTTCTAAGAATGTTATTTTCTAAACTAAATTTGATGCTTAAAATATTTGCTGATCTATAAACCCATACTACCTGAAAAAAAAAATTGTTAGGGTAGAGACTTCTGCTGGGTCACCTTGTATGTCATCCTAGTGAAATTCTGTAGAGTACCACTTAAAATTATGGGAAATCTGGTAGCTGCAATATACTGTACGACGTTTTTTAAAATATGTGATGGAAGCACATGAAAGTGTAAAATAGGAATCTCTTATTGACGACGTACGAGGCGTATCCGGGATCTAAGGTACCATTGCTTTTCACTCTGCTCTGGTTTGTTTCTGTCAAAATGCTACAATCAAATAAACATCATGCATGTTTGTACTACAATCTGTGAAACTTTGAACATGTTTGATTAATAAATAGCTGAGAAATGAGTGTAAATGTGGTAGCACCTTTTATTAATGCGTGCCCCATGCGAAATTCGCAGCTAAGTCGGTTTCTTCATGCAAAAAGAATCCCGGTGTGCAAAAATCCACAGCGAATTGGTATCTGTGTATGGTGCTGTAGTATCCCGTAAGCAGGTTCGGTATGGTGAAAAAATTTGATGGAGGAAGGGTCGATTTGCGCGATAAAAAAAGATCTGGAAGACCACGAATTTCAGTTGCAGCTGAAAACATTAATCGGGTAAATGAAGTATTACAGACAGATCGCAGACTTAAAGTGAGAGATATGGCAGTTACACTAGGAATACTAAAAACAGTTATTTACGAGATTTTAACTCAAAAATTACATAAAAATTTAAGCACGCTGGGTTCCGAAATGTTTTAACAGATCACCATCGAGACCTTCTCATGGGAATCTGCCTCCAAAATCGTATCCGTTACAACGAAAATTCGGACGTTTTAATGGATATTGTTACAACATGGGTTCACCATATTACACCTGAAAGTAAAGATGATTTGATGGTATGGAAACACACAACCTCTCCTCGAACAAAAAAGTTTCGACAAAATCTTTCAAAAAAAGTGCTCGCAACCGTTTTCTGGGACGCCAAAGGATTACTTCTTGTCGAATTTATACGATATGGTGCATCTGTTAATGCTACACGTTATTGTGAAACTCCGAAAAATTTCAGAGCTGCGATAAATCGTAAAAGGTCTGGTTTATTAACGTGTGGTGTTAAATTTCTCCACGACAACGCTACACCACACACAGCAAAAGACACGAGAAATCTCCTTAAGTCGTTCAAGTGGGAAGTGTTGGAACATCCACCACACAGCCCGGATTTAGCCCCCTTAGATTATTGGTTGTTTGGTACGCTGAAGAGATTTTTAGGCGGTAGGAGGTTTCATAGCGACGATGAAGTGATTGCTGCTACGAAAAAATGGATACAGTCTTTGGACACGACGTTTTTTGAGACGGGTGTAGAAAAACTCGTTCCACGGTGGAATAAGTGTCTAGATCTTAAAGGCGATTATGTGGAAAAGTAGTATATATACTTGTAGATGTAGTTTAATATGTATTATAACAAATCTTGTTTGTTACAAAATGTTTAAGATTTTGGTACCTTAGATTCCGGATACACCTCGTACATACAAATACAGGTTTCTGTATTTAAAAAAAAAATGGAAACACTTAGAAGCTAATTTGGAAAACGTACGGTAATTCTAAACTAAATTTAAATGTTTAAGGCTAGTATAACACCATACGGAATTTTGTATAAAGTGTTTATACTAATTGCTGTGTCCTGTCCTACAGCATTCTGTGAGCTAATTTTTTGAAAAAATTCTGTACATTCATGCTCTAAAATCTGCAAAACTTTGTTCAGATCTGCGTCGTATCAATGCGCAAACGCAAACAGAGGGCAGAGAGGTAAATGTTTTACCATGTGTTCACGCTGCCGTGCCAACGCTAACTCTGTCTACATTTAATATGAGTTACAAACACCAAAAAACATACCTAATAACAGAAAATACCATACTAGACACCAAATTAACAAGATTTGTGGTTATGCAAACAACAGTAAGCAATGATTATGAAACCTTGATAGAATTCTACATTATCCACAATCATATGATTATATTGACGGTTTTATCATATGTCAACGTAATTTGCACCTGTTTGCGTAAGCTCATAGACATACTTTCTCAATAAATTCTGGTTCATGTCATACATGTTATTCAAAATTTTCTGAATAAATTTTGTACATAATTCTGTAATGCCTAATGGTTAAAATATTTCCGATCTAAATAATCATATGCCTAATAGGAATAGGGAGTTTTGCTGGGCCCCCCTGTATGGTATCTAGGTAAACTATTGTGGAATATTTACTACAATTTATAGGAGTATTAGAGATCTTTAGTCATGTCAGTTGATTACTTTGTAATTATACTTCGCCTACAAAACTTTTAAATATACAGAGCTTCCGCTACGCTCTTGTAAATAAAAATTAACACTAATAGACAGAGTGAAGACCTTACAATTTTTAATTTAAAAAAGCTCATAAACCGCATTAGGTGGACAAAGCGACTCAATAAAGAAAGCAAAAATGCAGAGGAAATGTCACATGAAAGTTAATGTTATGAAGATAAACAGAGGAAACCAAATGTAGCTGAAAGAAAAAGCCCAGCAGTTCGCTATAAATTAACTTTTCATGCAGACATAACAATGAATGGAATTGTTAAATGGATAGGCTCGGGTTGTTTCATAACTGCAAAAGACAAAGTAAAACAAAAGAGGAAAACATAACAAGAAGCTCAATTTTCCAACGTGATTTGTTTTCAGTCCCCTGGTTTCAAACTTGAGGGAACTTTACAGCAGCGGAGATGAACCAAGTTTAAACTTCTGTCTTCTTCCTTCATTTTTTTTTCAGTCCCTGTTATAGTTATTTTAGCGCAAATTCCTTTACGGCAGTAAAGTTACATTTGTTTCATATATTCCTACATTATATACATATATTTGTATTACTATTTGTGTTATTATTTGCATCGCCAATGCGTGACTAAACACAACCAACCTTTAATACACGAATAACTATAATAAAAATGTACTACTGTGTAGTTTAATTGGGCGTTGACCTGCGTGTCGATTCTTGTTAGAATATTACACAAATGACTATACAAAATATAGTATGAGCATTAAACAAACGTTCTAATAAGAGCCATCATTGATTTTTATTTTGCTTGCATCGCCAGATTATTCTTAATTCATTCAATATGATTATTATTTAAAGGCTCAGAAGGATAAGCTGTGAGTCCGATTCTTGATATATTTCTCCAATAGATCAATATTATACTTTATACAATATAATTATTAAGAAATTTTGTGATACGAAAACAAAATTTAATCATGAATTCCTTTTTGAAATGTATTATACGAGGTTTGTTCAACTAACACGAATCTTTGATCAACTTAGCCTTGAAAACAAATGCAATAATTCAAATGACTTTTGTTAATGTTAGTAGTGTTTGTAAGCAACACATTAATAAATTTCTGGCGTTTGCATTTGATTGTCAGCCAGTAGTATAACCTCGTTGCTTTATTTGCCCGATTGGTTAGCTCTGCTTCTATGTTGCCGTGACTTTTAAAACTTCGATTTTGATATGGCGTTTGCTATTGAAAATCCGTCCAAGTTTGATCAGCGTGCGGTCGTACAATTTTTATACGCTGAGGGTGTGCGGCTATTGCAGATGCATATGTGAATACAAGCTGTGTATGAAATGCATGTATTGCGTACCCAACTGTGAAGGAATGGTACTGAAAATTTAAGAATGGAAAAGAGGGGACTATGGATTAGCCGCGACCAGGTGCACGGTGTACTGCATTAACAGACAACAATATGGCATGTGTGGAAGGCCGTATTAGAGAAAATCGTCGAATTTTAATTAGAGAAATTGTTGGTGCGAGTGTAGGATCTGTCCATAGTATTGTTCGTAATCTGGGTTACAGCAAAGTTTGTTCGCAATGGATTCCTCGTCTCTTGTCTAATGAGCAAAAATGCTTGCGAATGGACTTCTCTGCAACACCGCACAGACTATAGGCAAAATGGTGATGACTCTCTTCTGTCAACAGTTGCTGGTGACGAAACTTGGTGCCATTACTACGAGCCACCCAGTAAGTTATCGTCGATGCAGTGGAAACATTCAAGTTCACCACCACCGAAGAAGTTTAAAGCACAACATTCTGCAGGCAAGGTGATGTTAACATTTTTTTTCAACCATGAAGGACCCTTGTTGATAGAGTTTAAGGAACCTGGAGTAAATGTCAATGCAAATCTGTACAATGAAACTTTGAACAAACTTCATCGAGGAATAAGACGGAAACGTCCATGAAAACTTACGCGTGGGGTCGTTTTGGTGCACGACAATGCTAGGCCTCATGTTGCTAATGTGGTAAAAGAAAATCTTCAACGAAAGAAATGGAGGGTTTTAGAGCATCCACCCTATAGCCCGGATCTATTGCCTTGCGATTTCCATATTTTTGGGCCGCTGAAAAAGGCGTTAAAAGGTCGGCATTTTGAGTCTAATACAGAAGTACAGATAGCTGTGGAAGACTTCTTCAATCGGCAGCCACAAGAATTCTATGAGCAGGGTATACGTCGGTTAGTAAAACAATAGGATAGGTGCCCTAACTGTGACGGTAATTATTTGTAATTAAATTGACGAATACATTTTTTATAGAGCAAAGATGGGTTTCAATTGAACACACCTCGTAAAACCACATTTCTTCTAAAGTTTGCACTTACAATACATATTTTATGTATTAAAATTAGGCACCGAATCTGTTTATTATGGCTTTTCATAAGAAATAGGAACACATAATCATCGATCGACATTTCTAGATCAAACTAGGCATATCTTTTTAAATCACTGATGGCATAACTGCTACGAGACGAACTGTTATGCCACTTAAATATTAATAATAATAGTACACCTAATCCCTCTTTTGATTGTTACCATGTTAAAAAATAAATATCTGATAAAAGGTAGCCATAAATGACTTCTGAAAACATTAGCTTTAGTAAAGCGATGTTTCCAACCGAGTTGGCTAGTAAATTGTGTAAATGTTTACCTACATACCAGATTTCCCCTGCGAAAACTGGAAAATGCGGTATGTAAATTGACCGACAGGCTCGCAAAAGTTTGGATATTGAAAAGTTTTAACGCGAGGGGACTATTTTGTACATGTGTGGCTTACCGCAGGAAACACCCCGAGTGAGCTAACCATTAATATGGTACTTCTTCATCGTTGCTTGTTCTATTATGAACTTTTTCGAGTTGTCGTAAAATTATAAAAGAAATACCTTGACGGTAACAGAGTCACCGCATTTTTGGATAAAGAATTGTTTTGGCAACCAAAAATTTCTTACTACTGAAAAATGTTCTTTTTTTTTTGGTACCGTTGCAATTTCTTTAGCACGAATAGCAAGTATGATATTTCCAAATTTAGAACCTTTCGTATGGTACGCAAAATAATCATTTACTGCTGCTTCCACACAGAATTGCATAGAAATGTTGTAGGTACCCTTCAATTACCGCTTACATGTTTAAATCAGTAGAAATCGCTAGGGTCTAAGACTGTAGGTGAAGACAAAAACGTGCGCAAGGATAAGCCACTATCACAAATGACGGCTTATGCGATGGGCGTTGTTATGAAGCAGTAAGATTCCAGCAGTTAACTTACGATGACGTCTTCCTTAATATTTACACATAGTTTCTAAATAAATTGTAGTAATATCCACCACTAATTGTGACTTTTGGGTGCAAGTGCCAACTCCGTTAGCATCCCAGCAAATTGAGGTCGTTATTTTGCTGGTTGGGAACGGAATTTCTTGGGCGTCAGTGATTCTTGGTTCCCATTGCATGGGTTTTTGTTTAGTTTCCTGATTTCAGTTTCATCAATGGTCTACGTTATTGCTGTTATAGAAAGAATATCCATAAAACATTATCCTCACTTTTACTTGCAGAAAACAGAAAGGTTTCTCGACATCCATCTTGCAGACACTTTTGAAATATGTTGATGGTGATGCAAAACCCGTGCAACTAAAAATACAAATTTCTGCAGCTCTTTTTAACAATTCATATGGTAGATATTTTGGAATTGGAATTTAGAATTTCTTTTGGAGTAACGCTTTCGAATTACCACGAGTTATGTTATGTCTACGAAAAACTAACGAATGAAATAGAAGAAGAAAAACAGAGCCCCCGACACTACAAGAAGTGCGAAAATCAATAAAGAAACTGAAGTCTAATAAGGCACCAGGTTCAGACAACCTACCAACCGAACTGTTCAACAAAGGGGGAGACAAACTAACTGAAGTATAATACACAAACTCCTAACAAAGGTATGGCAACAAGCGACACTCCCAGATGAGTGGAACTGCAGTATTATATGCCCAATCTACAAAAAAGGGGATCAACTCAACTGTGCCAACTATCAAGGAATCACCCTATTAAACGTAGCATACACGATCTTTTCTAATATCCTATTCGAATGACTGAGACCATATACTGAGGAAATAATAGGGAAATACCAGTGTGGATTCCAATAAGGTAAATCAACAACAGATTAGATATGCGCACTCAGACAAATCCTGGAAAAGTCACGCGAATTGAATGTCGAAACGCACCATCTATTTATCGATTTTAAAAGTGCATATATGCTAGCATAAACAGGCACTCTATAAAGCGATGGAAGAGTTTGAGATACCAAAACACCTTGTCGAATTGGTCAAGAAGAAAATTGAAAGCAGAGTGCAAATACAAAATGACCGATCACACCCAATCAATACTGTAAAAGGTCTACGCCAAGGGGACGCCCTTTCCTGTTTGTTTTTTAATATAGCCCTCGAAAAAGCCATCAGAACATCCAAGATCAACACTAACGAACGATAGTCCATTCAGGTATTAGCATCCGCAGACGATAGAGACATTTTAAGCCTACTAGCTGTTAAAGAAGCTTTTGTAAATCTCGAAGAAGCTGCAAAAGAAATGGTCCTACAAATCAACGAGCAAAAAACCAAATATATGGTTGGGGCATGTAAAGGACAGCGCCCAATAGTCCGCCGAAACCTTATCGTAGACAAGTATAACTTTGAGGCAGTGAGGGAATTCGTCTACCTAGGATCACAAGTTAATACAGAGAATAACAACACTGCAGAGATTCAGAGAAGAATACACCTAGCGTATAAATGATATTATGGATTACGGAAACATCTTAGATCCGACAATATCTCCAAACACACAAAAATAAAAATTTATAAAACGTTAATAAAACCACTACTGATGTATGGTTCAGAAACATGGATAATTGCCAAACGAGGCGAAACCGCACTACAATGCTTCGAATGCAAGATCCTAAGAAGCATATATGGGGCAGTAAACGAAAATGGAATTTGGCGCAGACGCTACAACTTTGAACTCTACCAAATATACGACGAACCAGACATAATAAAGACGGTAAGAATTGGAAGATTGCGATTGATTGGTTACTGTCAGAGGATGAGCGTGGAGGATCCACTACGGAAAATCCTAGAAGGCAGACCTGAGGGCAGAAGAGGCGTAGCCGACCAAAACTGAGATACCTAGATGAGATAGATAAGGATCTACGAGTACTCGGAATACGCGACTGGAAGACGAGAGCTGGAGACAGAAGCAGAACGAAGAAGATTGTTAAGGAGGCAATGGTCCACAAAGGACTGGATGGCCAAGGATGATGATGTAATGCTTTCCACCGTCAGAAATTAAATGACTACTTTCTATTCAAAACGTTGGTTATTCTTTAAACACAATGGGTCCATGAAAAAACATACATTTTTTGCGAATAACCACAGTTAAATCAAATTTTATTTATAGTGACAGGTAAAGGTGTCAAAAGGTGACTTGAAAAATTAAACCAAAGGTGTTAAGCCGAAACTTTTGGAGTATTTTTCCTAAGGGAATTACAAGAAGGTAGTGCGGTCATCACTACGCTTCAGCCGCCTATTATTACCTCCGGGTATTATCACCGTGTAAGCAAGTTAATTCGAAGACTAAAATTGTATATAGTCTAAAAATGTGTTGACAGGGTGTTTAGTAGTGATGAATGTTGGTATGAAAGAATGAGATCTAGGACTCGGTTTTCCAAGTATCTCTAAGCACTGCAGCCAGAATTGGCTTCTAACTCCAGTAGTGATTTTAACGTGTCACACATCGCAGTGGCATGGGACCTACGGCTTTACTTCTTATCCGACAGAAGGCGCATTTTCAGATTTTTCCCCGCTAGAAATATCTCACCGACCTCGGCCGGGTTCAACCTCGCGTATATAAAGGCAAATACGTTAACCACTAGACTACCGAGTCCGGCTGCGTTTAGTACTACTAAAAGATGCAAGAGGTTTTCTATTAAATGTAAATAAAAATTTCGAACTAAACACAAGTAATTCAAACTACTTCTTCTTCTGTGTAAAGGCCAATATGGCCTGTTAATTATGAATAATTAGCGGGTTCACCGAGCCCTCTTTGCACATAGGCCGGGCAGCAGCCTAACCTAACCCGTCGAACAAAGAAAAGACGTTCCAGTACACGGTTTACGATTGTCAAAGATGTTTGTATGTGCAACCGGGACCGACGGCTTTACGTGCCCTCCGAAGCACGACCGGTTGCATATTCCACTGTATTGGTCCACCCAGCCCAGTACTGACCAGCGCTGCATACGAATACCGTTTGACCGGCGTCAGCAGTCAGTAATTCAAACTCTGTGATGTTACTTCAACACAACTTAAAAAATCCCTTAATTCACCTAACAGTATAGAGGAAATACTACCGTTTTCATTTTAAACAAATTTCGCAATTTTGTTGTATTCATTAAATTTAAAAGTAGACAATACATCTAATGCATAAATAAACGCCGGGACTGTTAAAAAAGCATCATTTCTCGGATTATCAATGAACAAGCGGCTTTCTACGAATAAAATGGCAAGTCCATGCGGAATAATTACATTAAATTGCGGCATTGTCGACACAAAAGCTACATCAAGTCGGAAATGGCGGTTTCGAGCTTGTGTTGCTCACCTGTACGGAAGCGACAAACAATGGACACGTCAGTTCTTATTTATTATATTCAATTTTGTATTTATCCACTCTTAGATAACACGGAATTGGTACAACGGTTCTCGCGAGCGACTAACGGGTCGGTTTATTCCGTATTTGCTAATTGTGATCGTTTATCGGCCAGTAATGGTAATTTTAGTTCTGCTTGATTGGCACGCGATGAGAGTTCCAAATCTCTGCACCTAAGTAAATGATAAAACACGCGAACTAAATTATGGCTCGTTTATGGCAGGTCAGCACGAATTATAAATTAATTTTAATCATCTCGTTCCCATTGGAAAGATTTCCACAGAAACGACGATTTTATTTTCCACTTTCTGCGAGTTGTTTGTAATTTCGTTTGTGGTTAGATATATCACACATGTATTTTTAATATTATGCCATCTCATCGACTTCCTGCAATTTCATAACTTTCGAATGAGTGTTGCTCTGTAACAATCCTGCTCCATCGTAGTTTCCCAGCTTCCATTTCAAGTGAAGTGAAATTTGTTGCATAATATCATCAAACCTGTAGTAATTAATTAACGGCAACCTGTTTGAAAATATCAATTTCAGAATGAGACACGAAATATATTGTGTTTATAAAAAAAATAATTATTGCGAAGTCGCTTTCTCTGATTACACTTGTCAGCGAACAAGTTGGATTACCATGAACAAGCAAATTACCAGCGCCGTACAATAAACTTCCATCCGTATTAGTTGTCTGTTCAAAATTATGCTCGTAAGGCGAAAGAAATTAGTGACCAGCAAAAAGGTTACACCATTTCGTACGGTTGAGCCGTAACTAATGCAACATGCAGCAATAACACTGAAGAGGAAGTTGACCGGTGGAACCGTGGGATGTGTCAAGTCATCCGTCACGCTTCCTAATTCTACTCAAGTCCAAGTACATTACATCAATCGCCATTTAAAATTTAAACTTAAGATGCATCTCTTTCCTTTGTTTCAATTAAAGTACACAAACTTCTTCTATAGTGTGTCCCATTTTAACTTGGAGATTTGAATTTGGCGCCATTTTCTAACCGTATAACCGAAAATGATTTTATTTGGGATCTATCGTCTATAGACTAGGTACTCATAATGTATAGTTTTAGAACAGAAAAACGAATGCAATCTTGCAAGCCATTTACGAATATTTGTGCTCCGCTTTAAATACGATTTGCAAGTAAAAACAATTCCTGGCTGTGTTGTTTCCCGATATGCTGACATCTATTGGGCTGAGAGATCTTGTGATCTAACGCCTGTAGCCTTTTCTCTTTTGGGAATTTGTAATGAACCTTGTAAAAAAGAAAAACATTCATCTGCTTATTGCGAGATTGGGCTGCAATGGTGCAAATATGTGATTACTAATTTCGTGGTCATCTGCAGGAACAACTGAGGGAACATTTGGCAGATATTTTATTTCGATGATTCTATTTTACTTGTAAATAAGTAGACTGCCCTGTTTTTAAAAATGATAAGTTTTATTCAGAAAACAAAACCCCAAGTTGAAAATGGGACATCCTATATACATGTAAATGAACAATGGTATGGGTAATAATGGCAAATAATAATGCAAAAATAAAGATTTAATTGCTAATCTAAATAGTTTTCAGTTAATGTAAAACTAAAACATCGAAACAACACAAATATGGCACCTGATAGATGGAAGTAAAAATTAAGAAAACAATAAAATCAAAGGATAAAGACGTAAAATATGTAAGTAAGAAATGTAATTGCCAAAAAATTAATAAAAATAATCACGTCAGAGGATAGTGTGACGATATAGTAAAATGGGGGAAAGATAGCTAGACATCTACAGGGGGAAGCGTACCTGCTAGGTTAACTATGTACATGCTCATTGAGAAACAAAAACATGACGAAGACAGACACGAAAATGTTTAAAATGGTAACTATGTAGCCATTCATCGAGGAAAAAGATAAAGAAGTTACCAAGGAAACATCAAGGATCATAACAAGGGTAATAGTGTGGACACTACT
>JABXWE010018631.1:0-25132 GCA_014611495.1 Limonius californicus
TAATCTTCACGCATG
Source organism: Limonius californicus (assembly GCA_014611495.1). Taxonomy (NCBI): domain Eukaryota; kingdom Metazoa; phylum Arthropoda; class Insecta; order Coleoptera; family Elateridae; genus Limonius; species Limonius californicus. The sequence goes on from JABXWE010018631.1 coordinate 16, forward strand.
AATAAAAAACTTAGGTAAAATACTCCCAATGATCAATGGGTGGAACACGAAGGCTCGATATATTTTATTATTGTGTGTAGGAAGGAGTTTTGAGAAAGATTTTCAAATGTTGACGCACGTTCTGCATTCAACAGCGAACAAGGACGAAAACTCTTATTGAACACTCGTTATCAGGATTATTTTAATTAAGCACATCAACAGTCTATTTGGTTCGATTACAACTTAAGAGATAATTTGCATTTGTGACTACTAAATAATGGATTAAAATGTTCACCGGCCCCAATTTATTAAAAAGTATTATTTGATGTACTGATTATTTGGCACAAAAATTAATTGACTGTTAAAAATTATTTTAATTAGTAAGAGTGGTATAATTTTTAGACATATTCTTCTGTAATATCTTGCAAGTACAACAAGTTAATCCACACAGTACTAACCTAACAAAATAGTTTATTTTCGTATAGTGCAATATTAAAAAAAAGTTACGTTAAGACTAACCTTTCGTAAAATTTACGACGTTGATATTGTAGCTGTTTGTCACACTAAAAATTCAACTTATATTTTCAAACTCATTACCAACACTACCTAAGAGAATAGCGAGACGCAGAGCTTGGTACATAAATAATCCGTAAGATGGCGACCGAAAAAAAATCGCCGTCGTAAAATTTACGAAGCTTAGCGTTTTAGGGTTAAGTATAGGCAGTGACAGCCGGTTTGGTTCGCTTATAACTCAGCGTGAATTTGCAATAGTTTAATTGTATGTAAAACGTTCAGAACCACTAATGCTGGAAAAAAATATATTCCCAATTTTTCTGACAGTGAACGCACGTGATTTTTGGATACGGAGTTGTTGGCAGCGCCTGTGCTTAATTAATATATCGTGTTGTTTCTTGTGTTGAGCAAAAGAATCTTCGACTTGTGTCGGATTAGAAATATTAGCAAAGTATCAGCTTTTTGTAAGGACAATTCAGTGAAATTGTTCTCTTGACTTGTGTCGGATTAGAAGCTTTCAACCCTGTGGCAGTCTCTTTTGAGCCGTTGCAAGTGATAATTCCGTACAGCGGCGGAGATTTTGGCTCCTGAAGTTCCCGTATTTCTTTCTTTTTTCTTCGTCAAGCAAAGTTCTGGCCCGTAACGTTGTCTCTATCGTAATCCAATCTTCAGGGGCGTACCTGCGAATTTTGCCTGCTTTCCGAAGAACCTAGAAATACCCCAGTTGTGCTTCTCTCTCTACTCCCTACCGAACAAAACTAAGGCAGCACAAATTGTTAATCGTGTTATGAAAACTTGTTTCGGGTTTCATTTTATTGGATTAAAGTGCTAATTTTTTTGTTTGGTGCAACGTAAAGCGCCCTCAGTCGCCAGTTGCCATTTTTTTTTGTTAACTGTAAAGTGCAATTATAAATTGTAATTTCTGTAAACTCGAACGTCATTGGCTGCGCAGATCTGTGGTTAGGAGAGTAAATACCGCGAGCCAGGGGTGGCGAGCCTCTTGTTCGAACGTTCCAATTACCCTTGCATTAAACCATAATTATGACCATTTTGAATGTAATCGTGTGTATGTGTCACCAATTTCAAACAATAGAACTATATTTGTCTTAGAATTCTCCATATTTTTTATTTCTGGTATTTTTTTGTACTGTGTGCATGAACTTTGTAAGCTTCATGTACAGAAGGAGGCACAATAAAGGTGAGTGAGGTGAGGTGAGATCTGCAATCAGCTTTAATTTGGAAGGTGGCGCTCACTAATTTTGACTAACTTTATACACAACTACTTTCGATTTCGTTTCCTTAAGCATTTCGCGTGAACCACCCCTACTCTTCTGAGCTTAGCCGAAGGCCTTTATCGATCTGACCTGTTGCGGGTGGACGAAAAAGCTCGATTGGCCCATAATAAATACACACGAGATACTTGAACAGAATTTATATGGTGAAAGATTTATATCTCAGCCTGGAAATACGAGCCATATAAACTAAATTCTCAATTTTGATAAAAAAGATACAAAAAAAAAGACGGACTCCGATGCAGTACTGAAGACTTCTATTAATAAACTATCAAGCACACAAAATGTTAAAATGTTTTAATTTAATTGTAACGGTTTACACCAACGACTACCGAATATTCAACAAACATTAATGGGAATATCAGCCAAATATTGTATAATTTCTTTCAAGATCGAGAACCAGATAAGTGCGACATGTGCAACATGAATGTATGTAAGTGTTGACCACCTTCCATCTTCTTCCTTTTGGTGCCGTTTCGGGTTCTTAGGTTGGCTAACGATATGGCATATCTTTCTCTGGCTGTGTGTATAAGTCTTTCCCTATTCAGTTCAGTTTCTGATGTTGCTCATCCAGGATGTTGTTCGTCTGCCTCTAGTGCGGTTTCCTTTGGTCTTGCCTTCTACCATGTATTGGAGTACATTGCATTTATCGTGTCGCATAATGTGTTGGGAAGGTCTGTTTCATTGGTATTCTTATCTAATCTATTAAGTATCTCAGCGTTGGTTATACGACGTGTCCATGGTATCTGAGTATTTTTCAGTTAGGCGTTTGAAGGTATCCTGTTTTAGCGCTGAGACTGCACATCCATAACGTACTGTAGACCATACGTATGCCTTTACGGTGCGAAGCCTTAACTCTATTTTAATATGACTATTACAAATGAAATTTTGGAGTTTGAAGCAATTTGTGCGTGCTTGTTCTATCCTCGGTCTTACTTCTATATTGGTGTCCGAAAATTCGACAATAATTCTTACTAAATACTTGAATTTGCGTACTTGCTATATTCTGTTGCTATCATGTAATATATTCAAATTAATATTATCTCTACTGACGACCATGACTTTTGCTTTATGGGTATTAATGTGTAACCCCATTCTATTACTTTCTTCCGCCACGCAATTTAATATTTCGGGTCTGATATCGTGTGGTCCAGAAGCTTTACCTCCAGATCTTGTCCTGACTGCCTTCTCGTCTTCGGCTACTAGAATAATTGGCCCATCTTCTTGGTTGTATGATGTAGGTCGTGTGTCGGCAAAAAGTTGGTTGTATGTTTTCCATGCCCTCGCTTTTTCTTCTTGTGTTATGATGATGCTGATATTGTCGTCCGTGAAAACTACGGGCGCAGCCTTATAGTTCCTCGCTCGTTCCTAAATTCGTTTGTGACGATTATAAAGGAAACGCCGTGGTAAAAAAATTAAATTCCCTACTTTGGTCGTCAAAAATAAAAATTAAAACAAAAGTAATGATTTACAAAGCTCTTGTGGAGCCTATAACAACGTATGGATCTGCATACTGGCAGATGAGTGATAAAAACAAGAGAAAACTGGAAACCGTAGAGATGGATTATCTAAGAAGATCATGCAGAACCTCAAGACTGGTACATATTAGAAACAAGATCATTAGAGCAGAAGCGAAAGTACCCTACAATATAGTAGAGAGGATAGAAAACAAGCAACTATTATGGTATGGACATGTTCGACGTATGAATGAGGAGAGATAGCCACTGAAAATGTTCAAGTACCAGCCCACAAATCGCAGAAAGAGAGGAAGGCCAAAGAAAACCTGGCTTGAAAGGATAGAATGTTCCATGAGAAATAGAGGACTACACGAAGATGAGTGGGAAGAAGTTTTTGGCGATCGAGATGCGGGAAGCGGCAGCCGTACGACCCCCGCTTATATATATATATATATATATATATATAGATATATGTACATATAAGATTATAATCGCGATATTTTTCTTGAAGTTGTTTTATTTCCTGACATTTTTCTTTTAACCAGTTTTCCTTGGCAATGGTTGTATTTCTTTTTATTTCTCTGCGAATTATTTGGTATTTCTCTGTATCTCTCATCTTGTGTTTACTCATTTATTCATTCATGTCTAGGATCTCTGTTGTCATCCATTCCTTCTTAGCTGTTTTCTGTTCTCTATTTCTTATAATGTCTTCTCTTTTCAGTATACTATTCTTAAACTGTTGACATAGGCTCTCTGACATTGACACGGTACTATCTATGTTCCTAATGTTTTATTTGAGTCCCTTCGTCACGTTTGCTTTTGTATCTGGATCCTTGGCCAACCTTGTATCGGCCTTTTTCCTCTGTTTTGGTTTTTGTATTCTTTTTGGTTTAACACTCATCTTGCCTATCACTGGATTGTGGTCCGAATGGTTGATAATGACGTAATCAGTTTGGCTTCTTACTAAGCGTTGGTCATTGTGTTGTGGTGAGGTCCAGGTATACAGACGCCGGGGTCAACTGTACCAGCCTCACTCCTCTGTCATTCTTTATCCAAGTCCAAAATTCCCTACTATGTTCGTGTTCAGTTCTCCCATTGTTATATTTACTTCACACTTCGTTGTCCGATTTATCTACGGTTGGTGCATATACTTTTATTATATTTGCATCTGTGGGGTAACCTCGTAGTTGTAACTCACTAGTTTATTAGAGAGTGGTACAAAGATTTTTTACACATTTTTCCATGTTTCTTGCTACTCCATATTCACTATTGTAGCTGTTTCCTGACTAATAGCTAGTAGTACTATTAGATGGTTTGAGTTTCCCACTGTCTCTCCATCGGGTATCACTGACTCCTAAATCATTAATTTACAGGCGCTCCATCTCTTTTTGTAAGTTTCCTAGTTTACCCGATTCTTGTAAACTTTTCACGTTCCACATTGTTATATTATACCCGGGGATTCTTCGCACCCCTTCATTATTTGTGTCTGTCATATTGTTTGCTTGGGAATTAGTAATGTGTTGGATTCGCCTTGCCTTGCACACCGCGATGCTACACCCGTTCTGAGGGATTCCCACACCGCCTTTTGGTTTTGGTATTGAAGCTGTACCGTCTCACTGAAACTCCAACTGCAACCCTTAAAAGGTTTCATGCCCAAAATATCACCTTCAAAGACTTCAATGTAACATTCAAAGCAATCTAGAGCAGATATTAGTAAACACCAGAGAACAATTGAAGAACGTTATTAAATTTCTGGAAGTGACCGCATTAATAACAAACATATAAAACACTCAGTGATACAATAGTTTGGTGCCAAAATCTTAAGTACTTATGGCACTATAATAATTAAATTAAAAAAAAATCTAATAATGTGTATGTAATAGCATGGCATGGAAATTTATGCCAAAATTATATTACAGTTTACTGGATACATTTATTAATGACATAACAATTTTCCCTTTTGATTTGTGATCAGTGCTGAGGCGATCCCACAATTGGCTTTGCTACAATGGTCAGATTATTGCTATTAAATCTTCGTCTCGAATTCTTATTGGCAAGTGTTTGTAACAGCTCCTCTACATTGGGGACGATGTAGGCACTGGCTCCACTTTGAACGGCAGAAGAGTTTTCGTTTAGGTTTCTATCATTCTTACAAAGAGTACTCGACGGTCCATAATTTCCTCTTGACCCGGGACTGTGATAACCTGAAAATATAGGTAGTACATAAAGTTTATTTCAATTAAAACTAAAATGTTATTGTAAAACGAGACCGTAAAATAAGTGTAATATGGTCTGCAAAGATATACGGTCTTGTGTTCTGCTGATGTTATTTGACGTGTGTTATAGTGGTTTTGTGTTTTAATTACAAATTTCGTTATTTGTTGCTGGCTTTTTCTAATTTATGCGATTTTTTAACTTCATTTGATACTAAGGCATACAATTTATTAACAAATTATATTGGTTTAGTGAATAATACAGTAGCAAGTGCTATAGAATGGCGAAATATTAATTTTTCCTGTTAATTATTTTTGATATCTCTTGTGTATCTGTAATTATTTTGTGAGTATTTTCAATGTTTAAATATACACATAAAGTATTTGATTTCTTACATTAAATACGTGTTCATTAAGTATCATAATTACTTTTAGAGAATATGACCTTTCTAAGGTTAAATACAATTTTGCAATTGCGATTCTGTAATGATTATTAGTTATTACACATACACACACCTTCTAATAGCCTTTTTAGATGAGATTTATTCTCAAGTTTAGATTTCCTTGACGAACCTTTAGAATACAAGCAGACACTTTTAGCATAACCTCAATGATTGATTCTGTAAACTCAACGCGTTATAACTAATCATTTTACATAAAACGTTTAGTACTAATACACATACACATACAATTAGTAGACAGCTTTCCCATTTTTATAATAATATAATATAAGAGGGATGAATTTAATTAATTACATGGGGCAGCAGAAATTGTTGACAATGAACACATTCTTTAAAAAGAAACTTAAAAATAAATGGACGTGGACGCGGCTCGATGGACACACCAAATACAAAATTCACTTCAACATACCTTCACACAAGAGCATAGTATAAGATATATTAGTAATGAAAAAAATAACCAATGGAAGTGATCATCGATTGATAATAATTAAACAAACTGAAAATGACAGATATAAAGGATTAAGAATAATGCAGTCGGGAAACAAATAATAACAAATAAAGAAGAATACCGAGAAGAACTGAACAAATATTTGGTAAAAGTAAATGTAACAGCAGGAGATTATCTAGAAGAAAAAAATAAGAAAATATCAAGAATCAAAGAAGCTTCGTAGAAAATATTAACAAATAAACCAGCAGACCACAGAATAGGCAACAATAGAAAAAAATTAATGGAAGAAAAAATAAAACCAGCAACGAACTGGGAAGAAAATTTAGTGTTCCTGAGAGAACTACACAAAACAATAAGAATTGAAATGAACAAGGATTCAACAGCATGGCGTGAATTAAGAACTGGGAAGCCATACAGTGCATAGAGAATGGAGGAAGGATGAAACAATGACAAGAAGAATGAAGATTGGAAGAAAATATATCTAGATCACTAAGAGATGCAAAAGGAGATCTAATTATAGACCGAAAATAAAAATAGAATAATCGAACTAGCTGAAAAATTTTACAAATATCTCTATTATCTCTTAAGATTAGTTACTGATAAAAGATACAGAAAGAAAAATATTGAATACAAATTCAGAAGAAACTACTACGGCAATTAAAAATATTATTAAATCAATGTCTATAAGAGGGAGCAATACCAAAACAACGGGACAATGCTATAATAATTCTTCTATTTAAAAGGGTAACAGAACCAGATTGTTGTAGACCAATCAGCTTTTTGTCACAAATTTATAAATGAGTAACGAGTTTATCAATAACAGAATAGTTAACGAATTGGACAGCTACCAACTGCCGGAACAGGAAGGCTTTCGTACTGCACCCAGGATCACTTATAAATAGTACGAAATTTAATGCAAAAATCGAGATAATCAGGGTAGAACATACACGGAATTACTAAAAACAACTCCTAATTATGAAGATGTTACTTGGTGTGAGATAGGGAGACACTATATTCCCTAAAAAGAAAAAGATGCTACTATGGAAACCTAGAATCCGAAAAGACATGGAGGAAAACCGTCCAGCAGATGGAACGACGAAATGAAGAAAATAACAGACCAGTATTGGAACAAATGGAAAATGCTTGGGGAACTCTACATCCGGTAATGGATACAGAGAGGCACATGATCATGATGACGTTTAACCGCTGTTTATTTTGAAAATACACAGTAAGTATGTATGTATGACAACCGGGACCGGCGGCTTTACGAGCCGTCCGAAGTATGACTGGTTGCATGTGTAACTAATCAGCATGGATTGTTCTGCAGCGTCCGCAGTGCTCCGCTATGAAACTGAGATTGTTCTGTTCGTTTCATTTTGCCGCTTCATAAGAATTAAAGTCCTATTTTAATTGTTACTAGTCGATTACTATATTTATTATTTTCAAATGTTAATTTATGGGAGGTCACTTTTGCGAAGCTTCCGAAAGGTTGCCATGGTTCCGCTTATGGTGCTTGTTTAGTCTGGATATGCCGATGGAAAACAGTTCTTCGAATCCTTTGTTGGCAGAATGGCCGGAAGTTCCACGTGTAGGATTTTGTTCTAGAATTCTTGCACCATATTTCATCATATGGTGAAATCTTCCAGCTGTTGGAGATTCGCGTTGCGTCTTCTCGTCAGTCGATTTAACATCTTCGTTCGACTTGCGAAGATCTCAGCGCCGAAAACAAGTGCTGCAGGGGCGGTTTGGGTTTCGATGGGTGTCCATCGTGTGAATTTTCTTATCGCTGTTATCACCGTGGGGCGAACAGAATCGGCAAGTGTCGGATTTAAAGAAACACGCTGGAATTTTAACGCTTGGAAGGCAATCCATTGCGAATTTGCTGATCGCCTTTGGCTGATTAATATCGAACCCCTCTCTGGGACCCTCTGAATGTGCCGCTGCTGCGGCAAACGCGTTGGGAGTTTATGCGCCGAATATTTCGTTCCTGAATTTCCTGTGTTCCGAAGGAAGTCTTGGCCCGTAACGTTGCTACCATCGCGATCCAGCCTTCAGGGCCGTGTCTGCCATTTGTGTCTTCTTCAGGACCTAAGAACACCCCAAATTGTGTCTCTCTCTACTCCCTATTTGAAGAAAACTAAGGTAAACATTGTTACTGTGTTATTGTGAAAACTTGTTCCGAGATTCATTTTATTGGCTTAAAGTGCTGAACCCCTTTTCCCGATGTAACGCAAAGCGACCTTCTGTTGTCAGTTGCCATTATTTGTTAATTGTAAAGTGTAATTGTAAATTGTAATTTTTGTAAACTCGAACGTCACTGCCTGCGCAGATCTATGTGGTTTTTAAAGTAAATATCGCAGGCCCCGGGCGGCAAACTTTTTTTTGTTTGAACGTTCTAACTTCCCTCTGTGTTTAACTGCAATTATTACCGTTTGGGATATTTGCTTGTACTATGTGTGTTACTAAGTTCCAGCAATAGAATTATATTTGCGTTACATTTCACCATCTCTTTTATGTCTGTGTATTTTTATTTTATTTTGTGCATGAACTTTGTAAACTTTATATACAGGAGGAGGCACAATAAAGTTGAGTCCGATTCCCGCAAGCTGCTGGCTTCTCGGCCTTCCACGAGAACCAGCAATCAGCTGTGATTTGGAAGGTGGCGACCGCTAATTTTGACCTACTCTGTACACAACTAGGAAGATTTCCCTTCCGTAAGCGGTTTCTGTGAACCACCCCTACTCCTCTGAGCTAAGCCGAAAGCACTTCCATCTTTTCCACACTTTACAATAGTTACAATATTTACTTTCAGAGGTCACTTTATTATCTAAGGCCAGTATAACACAACGCAGAATTTTGTTCAAAGTGTTTTGTATCGCATCATATAGAATTCTGTGTGCATAAGTTTTGCTCAAGTCTGAAGCAAAACCTGATACACCGTTGCTCGAAATTGACTCCACTTATTTTCAGAACGCACTAGAAAAAACTGTTTCACGAAAAAAATCGCTATGGACAACCGAATGACTCTAGCGAGTTTAAACTCGTACTGAAGGCGTATCACGTGTTCATCTGCCGCCACTTCCACTCCCGCGTTCCCAGTGTTGCCAGATCGAAAGCTACGCTACCAGTCTCGTTACTTAATTTACAAACCTCGTATAATCAATTTATGAAGTGAAATGCTTCTAGCTTCCACCGTTTAGCAGAAATTTGGTATTTAGAATGTCATTTATTGTGATCAAATATCTCTTACTAAATACTAGCCTAAGCTCCCTTAGTAAGTAGTGGTCTGGTGCATATCGTACTTTCTGTGTTAAATCGTTTTACAAAAACGATGACTGCAATACGTGCAAAAAGCTATTTCGCAATCGGTTCAATATTCTGCGTCAAGGGCGGGTAACGTCTGTTCATGCAAATAATGTATGGCTTAAGAAGTTTGAGGAAACTGGGTCCACATTAAACTTAAAACATAAAGGACCAACAAAAACTGTTAGAACACCAGAAAACATTGATAGAGCTTGATATGCCATATGACGTAGTTCAAAACGTTCTGCGACTAAACATGCATTATCAGTGAATATAGTAACACATTGATCCATCGAATCTTACATAAGCATTAGGAGTTTTCACCCCATAAAATACCAGTTGTCCAGAAATTAAAGGCGGCCGTGGGCTAGTGGTTAGCGCGTTAGGCTTCTACGCTGAAGGTACTGGGTTCAATTCCCGGTACCGAAACTTCGGATTTTTAACGGCCGTTCTCCCTCGCAAGACAATGGCAAACCAGCGAGGTATTCTGTCTAGTAATTCTTCTCTGGAGTAGAAGTGTTTATACTTCCCGTGGTTTGGAGCCTACGTTAAGCTATAGGTCCTCTATGTCTGTGGCACTCTAAACGCGCAACACAGGCATAGGAGAGAAGATCGCTACGTCTCGTAAGAGATAAAGCACTCTAAGAAGAAGAAGTGCATAAGCTTGTACCAAGTTTTGCATATTCATCATCTAAATAGGCAGAATTCGTATCGATGAGCAAACGAGCAATTGTTAGTGTTCATCAATGATTATAGAGGGCAGAGAGGTTTTGCTACGCATTTACGCCACCATGCCGACGCTAACCGAACTTTCTCTTATCTCGCTCGCTTTTTTCATTCATTGCTGTCAATGTAATATCAATACATAGAAGGGTTACGAACTTATGCATTAACCTAAAACTATGAAACCTTGATAGAATTCTACATTATCCACAGTCATGTGACTATTTTAATAGTTTTTCATCGATGTCAATGTAATTTTGACCTATTTCCGCATGCTAGCAGACAGAATTTCTCGCAAAATTCTGGTTCGTGTCGTGTTTTACAGAATTTTGTACAACAATTTTGTGATTAAATTGAAAAATTCTGTGCCTTGTCATAGTAGCCTAACAATATAAAGTCACTGTTTTTAAATATATTCCCTTAAGCTACCGTTTCTTCTACGTACTCTATTAATTACGCGATGCTTATTATTATTTCAACAAAACGATTTAACTGCTAAAATTTGTTGTTGCCGATTGGTCTTGACAAATCCCTTAAACGTCTAACGTGAATTAAACTTACCTGAGTCAGATCTACTTAAAATGATTGGTTGCGAAGGGTTTAAGTTGGTGCTAAGCTGTTCCGGAATGGGATGTCCTGATGTACTTGTGACGATAAAAAAAATTAATAGTGTTTTTAAAACAACACAAACGAATGTATGAAATATTTGCAACATGTTGAGTAAGCGTTGTATCAACAATGAATGAGTTTATGTTGGTCTGCAGTTTAATAATTTCTTCATTACGCCTTGTTAACCGTTGATTTATTGCGTTTAACTTTGAACTGACGACATCAAGGTTTCAAGGAAAAATTCCGGGTTCATATTTTTTTTAAAATACGTTTGGTAATAATGTTAAATTATTTTTAAGGATGAAACGTGGTTTTGTAGTAGGATATGTGGATTCGCAACGTATGAGAATTTCTAACATTCGAAATTCCCATGCGTTCATTGAGATGTATTTGCATCCCGAAAAGTTTGGGGTTTGGATAAAGTTTAGTGGAAGGATATTATTTGAAAGTTATGAAACATTCTATAGAACTCAACTTTTAGGTTGATAATTTGAATTTTGGGTGACATCAAAGTAGGGACGAAAATTTGCAACTACTTTTAAATGAACTAGATGAACTGTGGTAGGGTTATTTTCAACAAGTTGGAGCAATATTTTGCTACACCACAGGAAACGTTGGTTATGCTTCGTTTATTTTTTGATGACCGAATAATAAGTCGAAATGCTGCGGTCAGGTGGCCCACGAGATTATGTTATTAATTTTATGTGACATCCTCATGTGGCGCTAATTTATATGCTATTTGTTTTGTTAATTAACAGTCCTTAAGAAATTAACAATGTTCCACATATTCTGGAAAAAGTTATGAATACCCTTCATCTCCGATTTTAAAATTGTGTCTGAAATTTTACTAAGCATTTTCCCTACGATTTATTTAAATTCGATTGTGTAGGAAGGACCGCTTCTCTCAAGGGCAGGTTGTGGACATATGTACACACTAACGGGTATCGGTTATGTGTACCCATCACGGCTAAACTTGTAGGAGCTTGGGATTTTACAACTTTAGGCATGTACGCGATGCACTTGTAAAGTACCCAGACAAACAGTCAAGCTCTATTTTAGCATACACCTGCAAAGCATGGAATATATAAGCAACAATACCTTAGTATAGTAGCACTGCAGCTTCTACATTTCTACTTATAGCGTGTTGGGTCCCCTCGTAAAGTTCCACGTAGCATCTCGTAGCTCGTCTTCGGCACCACGGCAGGACCGTCTCTGGTTGTGGACATATGTACACACTAACGGGTATCGGTTATGTGTACCCATCACGGCTAAACTTGTAGGAGCTTGGGATTTTACAACTTTAGGCATGTACGCGATGCACTTGTAAAGTACCCAGACAAACAGTCAAGCTCTATTTTAGCATACACCTGCAAAGCATGGAATATATAAGCAACAATACCTTAGTATAGTAGCACTGCAGCTTCTACATTTCTACTTATAGCGTGTTGGGTCCCCTCGTAAAGTTCCACGTAGCATCTCGTAGCTCGTCTTCGGCACCACGGCAGGACCGTCTCTGGTTGTGGACATATGTACACACTAACGGGTATCGGTTATGTGTACCCATCACGGCTAAACTTGTAGGAGCTTGGGATTTTACAACTTTAGGCATGTACGCGATGCACTTGTAAAGTACCCAGACAAACAGTCAAGCTCTATTTTAGCATACACCTGCAAAGCATGGAATATATAAGCAACAATACCTTAGTATAGTAGCACTGCAGCTTCTACATTTCTACTTATAGCGTGTTGGGTCCCCTCGTAAAGTTCCACGTAGCATCTCGTAGCTCGTCTTCGGCACCACGGCAGGACCGTCTCTGGTTGTGGACATATGTACACACTAACGGGTATCGGTTATGTGTACCCATCACGGCTAAACTTGTAGGAGCTTGGGATTTTACAACTTTAGGCATGTACGCGATGCACTTGTAAAGTACCCAGACAAACAGTCAAGCTCTATTTTAGCATACACCTGCAAAGCATGGAGTATATAAGCAACAATACCTTAGTATAGTAGCACTGCAGCTTCTACATTTCTACTTACAGCGTGTTGGGTCCTCTCGTAAAGTCCCACGTAGCATCTCGTAGCTCGTCTTCGGCGCTACGGCAAGACCATCTCTGGCAGTTCTTGTTCGGGTGGGGCGACCTCGATAGGGCCTTCTTTAGTAGATATTGTCAGATGTACTTAAACTGTAACGGGTACCAGACAGCTGCATGTTAGCATTGGGTGTACCCATTTAATTGTGTACACCAAACGACACCAATCGTCGTATGTGCACACAAGGAAAAGAGTGAGACGCAAGCTTTCCAAATGATATTCTGCAAAGTGCGATGCAGTGATAACTGGCCACCACGCTCAGTCAACCGGTTCGAGGTCAGGTCGAATGGCCACGCTGGAGCACCAACCCGGTAAACATTAAGCAGCTTATAACGGAATCTTGTTCCTGCTTCAGGCACCTTGGCGAGCTCCTAAGTCCCAAAGCAGTATACCAAAGTCTTAATCATAGTAATGTAATTGCAATTACTGGCAGTAGTATATCATCAAACGCAAAATCGTTATCTATATTTGCATACTACTAATATAGCATACAGTTCATCTACACCACCTTACTGGTAGCAAATGCATAGGTACGCACCATTTTATGGCATTCTACATTTAATCGACATACATATTACTACAATGATGAGCCTAAAAGTACTATTGCTACTATAGTTCGTTTAGAACGAAAGATGATGAAAAGAACCGACTGCCACCTATAAGCCTTTAATAGATGTATAAAGTAAAATTTGGATAAACGAATAATATTTTATTGAAAAAACAAGCCTACAAGTTGCTAAATATTGCGGCCTCGTTAGATTGTCACTTATTTTATTTCAGTTTGACTACACATCATATTTAAGGGATAATATTCAGGGTTTAAAAGATACACCTTTGTAGAACTTTGGAATAACTCCAATCTAGGTCAATATTTAAAATGTAGAAATGTTGACCTGAATCTATCGAATTATTCTTAAATTAGGTTTTTTAAGAAAGCTTCGTAAAATATGGCAAACTACAAGAAGAGAGAACGACAGAAAGATATTTAATAAAGCCGTAAAGGACCTAAAACAATTATTAGCGCAAATAAAAAATCTATCCATCCCAGAATACTTGAGCAACTTATCTTGACGGAAGCAACAGAATATTCCTTGTGGAAAGCCACAAGAAAACTGAAAAGACCTCAAGTGCCTGTTCCACTGATTAAGGATCAAAACAATAAATGGGCTAAAACCGATAAAGAGAAGGCGATAGTATTCGCGGAACATCTTGCAAAAGTGTTTGAACCACACGAGATGACTAATCCAGAACAAGAGGAAAACATCAGGAAATTACTTACAGGACCATATCAAATGGATCCTCCAATAAAAAATAGCCTCGCAGAAGTCAAAGATACAATATTGCGACAAATAAATCCAAAAAAAGCGCCAGGGTTTGATTTGGTCACTGGGAAAGTCATGCAAGAACTCTCAGAAATAGGATATAAAGCTATACAGCAAGTATTCAATGCAGTTATGAGAATTGGCTATTTCCCTAGTCAATGGAAATTAGCCCAACTTATTATGCTACTGAAACCCTCAAACAATCCGCATGAAACATCATCATATCGACCAATAAGTTTGCTGCCTATTTTATCAAAAGTTTTCGAAAAAATCCTTCTAAAACCAATCATAGAGGATAAAGAACTCATATCGGATCACCAATTCGGTTTCAGAAGTCAGCATTGCACTACAGAACAGATACACCAGCTAGTCACCATAATTAATAAAACCTTTGATGACAAGATGTATTGTTCAGCAACATTTTTAGATATCAGCTAGGCCTTTGACAAGGTCTGGCATGATGGCCTAATATACAAACTCAAACAAAATCTACCATGCAATTTTGCTATAATCCTTAAGTCTTACCTTTCAGGAAGACACTACTTGGTAAAATACCAGGAAGAATATTCGGAACTAGTTCAGACTAAATCCGGAGTACCACAGGGAAGCATATTAGGACCTATCCTCTATACATTATATACTTACTGCTGATCTCCCCACATCTAACAGAACTATAGTTGCAACCTACGCAGATGATACTGCGATACTTGCCACACATGCCAAACCAGCAATAGCATCACTGTATCTACAGGAAAATTTAAATGTACTAGAATCTTGGCTGGACAAATGGAAAATCAAAGCAAACGCAACAAAGTCAGTACATCTACATTTACACTAAACAGAGGCACCTGCCCGCCAGTCATGCTTAACGGTCAACAACTTATTCAAGCAGATGACATCAAATACCTTGGGATACATATGGATAGACGCCTAACCTGGAGGAAGCACATTTTTACCAAAAGGAAACAACTCGGCTTAAAATTACGACAAATGTATTGGCTTATTGGAAGATCATCTCAGCTAACACTGGAAAATAAACTCCTGCTATACAAGGCTATCACCAAGCCCGTGTGGACTTACGGGATCCAAATATGGGGAACAGCTAGTCATTCAAATCTGGAAATCATACAGTGTTTTCAGAACAAAGTGCTAAGACAAATAGTTAACGCAAATGATTTGCTAGTGCCATCGATCAAAGACGAAATTAAGCGGCATAGTGAACGTTATAGTGCTAGAACTCAAGCTCATCCTAACATACTTGCGAGAAATTTGTTTGAACAAACAGGTGAATGCCACGATTAAAACGTTTCAACCCAGAAACCTTAATGGACAGATGTGATTAGGACGAAAGTATGTGTACATATCTAGATTAAGCGCAATGTGAATAACCAAATCATAATATCTCCAAGAGATGTATTGTAAACGGTAGCTTCACTGGAAGCATTTCCTAAAAGTCATTTTTCTGTTTATTATTAATATTTAATTTATACAAATTACTTATAGTCCAATGAGGATAGATTGTAAGATAAGTTCGGGAAATAAAAAAAAAGTTAGGTTTTCTGTGCTTACTAGTCTTGCTCAGATGCTTCAATACTTTTATTGGAAATAAATAGTATATTAATATGTTTTGAATAACCTTATAATGTAAATAGTTATTTGAGAGTATGGTTAATGGTGGTATAGCGTTAATGCTTGAAGTAATATGTACAATAAGCCAATGATGGCTGCAGTGCTTAGAGATGTTTGGAAAACCGCGTCCTAGATCTCGCTCTTTCAAATCAATCAATCAATATAGAGTTGATCAAATTGTCATCGTAATAAGGAATCTAAGCAAAACTTATCTAGACAATCGTAACTAGGTCAAATTAGGTAAAGAAGTATCACTTTTCCATTTAATTAATTATGGCGTGCTATAATATTAATCATGTAAAGTGAGAGAAAAGAGAGGTAACTAAAAGTAAATTACACAATTTAACTGTTCGTTAAAAAAAGAAAATGTGGTGAAAGAATATTCACCTGATTAAAGATGTGGCTTTTAGTGTACGATTTTTTATTAATATTGTTGTTTACATTTTCTATACTTTTCAAGTGACCAATGAAATTAATTTTCATCTTGCAATCGATTGTTCGAACACTCGATTTGCTTACATAGAACACACAGTAAAAGTTACCTAAATTACAAAATACCATTGACACAAACTATCTTAATTTGCTATTGCATTTTTAAAATAAATAGATATAATTTAAAAACATTAATCATTACAGTTTCAATTTGTTTATGAATGGCTGTGCGGATTGTCTCTAAAAAAATCTGATAAACTGTAACATTCGTTAACTGAGGAGAAATCTTGTGAAGAGCTGTATTCATCTCGAAGTGTGATTCCAGTTTCATTTGTGTTTCCGTTATAGAAAGTATCTTGACAATTGGTATCAAATCACAGATCTTATAATACACAATGTCCAAGCAAATGCGAACAAACTGCACAAACACAATCCGTTGTTTCTTATAGATGATAATGAACCAGATCGCACTAAAACAAAAAAATACATTAACGATGGCACTGTATAAGGGTGGCCGATAAAAGACCATATTAATAGATTTTTCCACTAATATTTCCTAATTATGGAAATTAATACGTAGTCATATTTTTTTTTCCTTTCTTTGTTATAATTAAGTTAAAATGATACCAAGTCTAAAATTGAAACGACCCATTACGCGCCATTGCGACTGGTAGAATGACGCACGTAATCCGAACCAATTAAAAGAATGCACGTTGAGCCATTCAGAGAATTCGGTGTTTGCTAAGTAACAGAACAAAACCTCCTTAAGCAAAGTATTCCAGTTACAGACTGTGTTAGGCTTAAACCACGAATAACAAATGTATGGGAAAGTTTAGAAACTTCTGTAATAACATTTAATTCTATACATCTTGTATTGGTAGGTTTAAATGATCAATTACTGCGTAACTAGTTGTGCTTCATTTAATTTAAACTTCAATCTCATTTGTGCGAGAGTAGCAAAAAAGTAGTTACAATATTTATTTTAACAGCAGCTGTAGTGTAGCTGGTTGTTTTCAAGAAAATGCAAGCTTTGATACTCTTTTAGAGTAGCTTTCCCAACACTGGTAAATATTCTTTAAAATGAAGCGAAATGACTAACCGCATTTAAAGTTTTTTAGTTGTTGACATGGAACTTGGACCAACTCCTACTATACACCCGATTTCGTCTTTAAATACAAGTAAACATTTTTAAACGAATCAATCCTCCCCTCCTTGCCATAGATGCGTTGCGGGTTTTGTATTTTATTGTTTTCTTTGTATTTTTTCTACGACCGTCACTTAAATTCAATTGAAAGTAATTTGCAAAGATTTGACCTCACCGAGACTGCGTAAATTAAATTACGACCTACGTAACGCATAGCAACGTTGAGTATTAAAGTGTTTAAGGCATTTAGGTTGCTTATCTGTTAAAGAGTACACGATTACTTCTTAAGTTAATTGATCCAAATTAAGTATCGTTGAGCTTAACTTTTAAATTAATAAATCTTGCAAGGGATATAAATATAGAGCAATTATAATAGCAACTATACAATCGTAATACATTAAAATAAATATGTACATACATCATTATCTTATTCTTTTCCTTCTTCTCACTTTGATTCTTTTTCTCCCACCCTCTCCCTATTTTTCTGTATTGCGATAAAAATATGTTTGTTTGACAAAACCTTTACATAGATTACTCGTAAAATGAAGAAGTTTAGTATTTTTACTTTTAAAAAATAACTGACTATATTACAAGCTCTTTAGTAAATTTGTAGCTAAACTACATTACAAGCTATTTAGTAAAATGTGTAGCTAAGCTACAGTACAAGCTATTCAGTAACATTTGTAGCTAAGATACATTACAAGATACTTTTCTAAAGTAACTAGCTACACTACAAACTACTTAATAAAATTGTAGCTGAACTATGATATAAACTACTTTATTCAAAATTACTTAGCCGCATCACAAGCTATTTAGTAACATTTGCTAAAGCTAAACTACATGGCAAACTATTTTTTTAAAGTAACTAACTGCACTTCAGGTTACTTAGCAACATTTCCCTGAATTATACAGTATAAACTACTTTTCAAGAATAGCTGCCCTACTATGTTACAAGCTAATTTGTTCAAAAATATTCAGTTGTATTACAAGCTACATTTGTCAAAAATAGCTACCTATACTACAAGCGACTAAGTAAACTTTACAGCTATGCTGTGCTAGAAACTACTTATTTGTTAAACTAATTAGCTACACTACAAGCTGGAGAGTATAATTTTTCAGCTAAGCTATGCTATAAGCTACTTTGTTCAAAAATATTTAACTACACTACGTGATACTTAGTAAATTTTTTAGGTATACTACACTATAAGTTACTTAATTAATTAAGTAACTAGTTACACTCTACAAACTACACAGTACACTTTTGTAGCCAAGTTATGCCATAAACTGCCTAGCACAATTTATAGTTAAGTTAGGCTATGAAACACTTATTTTTCAAACAACTTACTTACACTACCAGCTACAAAGTAAAATTTGAAGCTAAGCTACACTATAAGCTGTTTAATGTTTAAAGTATCTAGCTACACTACAAGCTAGGTGTTAAAATTCTGTAACTAAGCTACGCTATAAGCTACTTTATTTATAACTAGCTAGCTATACTACAATCTACGTAGTAAAATGTTGTAGCTAAGTAGCTAACCTGTGTTACAAACTTCTTATTCCATAATTAGCTAGCTACAATTTTTTTAAACTACCTAGGTACACTACAAGCTATCCAGTAAAATATATAGCTAAGTTATGCTATAAGGTGCGTAATATTTAAACTAGCTACACTGCAAGTTAGATAGCAAAATTCTGTAAGCTATGCTATGAGCTACTTTATTGATAACTACACTACAAGTCACTTTATATACTTAGCTAGCTATACTACAGGCTACTTAGTAAAATGTTGTAGCTATGTTCATAATTTGCTAGCACACTACAAGCTACATAGTAAAATTCTATAACTAAGGTATGCTACAAGCTACTTCGTTCATACTTAGCTAGTTACACTCAAACCACTTGTTAGCTAAGCTACGCTACGAGCTACTTTGTTGATAATTTTCTAGCATGCTACAAACTGCATAGTAAAATTCTGTAGCTAAGCTAAGCTACAAACGACTTTATTCTTTATTTGCTAGTACTCTACAAGGTATATAGTAAATTTCTGTAGCTAAGCTACGCTACAAGATACTTCGGTCTTAATTAGCTAGCACGCTTCAAGTACGTAGTAAAATTCTAGAGCTTAGCTAAGCTATGCTAAGCTACGCTACATGCTACTTTGTTAAAAGTTTGCTAACACGCTACAAGCTGCATAGTAAAATTCTGTAGCCAAGCTACGCTACAAGCTACTTCGTTCTTAATTAGCTAGCACGCTTCAAGCTATGTAGTAAAATTCTGTAGCTAAGCTAAGCTATGCTACAAGGTATTTTGTTCATACTTAGCTAGCTACACGCAAACAACTTTTTAGCTAAGCTACGCTACGAGCTACTTTGTTGATAATTTTCTAGCATGCTACAAACTGGGTAGAAAATTCTATATTTAAGCCACGCTACAAACGATTTTGTTCTTTATTTACTAGTACCCTACCATCTATATAGTAAAATTCCGTAGCCAAGCTACGCTACAAGGTACTTCGTTCTTAATTAGCTAGCACGCTTCAAGCTATTTAGTAAAATTCTGTAGCTAAGCTAAGCTACACTACATGCTACTTTGTTCAAAATTTGCTAACACGCTACAAGCTGCATAGTAAAATTCTGTAGCTAAGCTACGCTACAAACGATTTTGTTCTTTATTTGCTAGTACCCTACAAGCTATATAGTAAAATTCTGTAGCTAAGCTACGCTACAAGCTACTTCGGTCTTAATTAGCTACCACGCTTCAACCTACGTAGTAAAATTCTATAGCTAAGCTAAGCTACGCTACGTGCTACTTTGTTCAAAATTTGCTAACTCGCTACAAGCTGCATAGTAAAATTCTGTAGCTAAACTACGCTACAAACGATTTTGTTCTTTATTTGCTAGTACCCTACAAGCTACATAGTAAAAATCTGTAGCTAAGCTACGCTACAAGCTACATACTTTGTTCATAATTAGCTAGCAACACTACAGCTATTAATGAAGTACTTGTATCAGCTAGTTTGTCGCCTATTATGATTCAAATTTAGCTGAAGTTCTGCATATTTAGGTGCTTATGGGAAATTTTAAAGCAGAGTTTAAAGAAATCTGGTTAAAATGTTTAGACAAAATATGTTCCTGATTGTTTAGTCAAAATTATGTGGCAAAACAGTTACTTCTCGATTTTCTCCTACATCCACTGTTTTCTTGCATTTCGCCATCCATGGAAGCTACTTTTTGTTTAGACAAGCGCGCTGCATTCAAAAGCTATTAAACAAGTAGCATATTACATGAAACGTGCTCTGTAAAAATTTGTATATTTCGCCATGGAAGATAACAAATTACTGTTCTCGTTAAAATCGTCACATTAAGTGTTTACATAGAAAATACGAACTAACCATGACTGTAAGTCTGTTGTCGACCGGCTAGTCGATATGTAGAACCGGCAGCACTACCGGAAATGACAGCCACAGCACCTCTTCGCGCTGTGGTCAAGGAGCTCTCTACAATAATTAGCAATAACACGCAGCAGCACATCAACTTTAAATGCATGATGACGACCGTTTTGAATAAACTACATTAAGGGGGCCTCTGTATAATTTTATATAGAGTTTGTTATTACTAATTGAGGCACTTATAACGTGACGCTAGCTGTTTTGATTTCGACCCAAATTTCTAGAAGCCAGGACGTTGACTGTGTTATGACTAAGAGTTTCAGCAAGAATCTTGGCATATTAAATTTGTGATAAGACGTACTATAAGTGGATGACGTTAGAATTAATTTTTAAATTGTGCTATGCCTGAAACTTCCTAGAGATGTTATTTTTGCAAGTAAACAGAAATAACCAACGTCGTAGGTTCTGTATTTTGTAAATTGTACATTTTTGATTTAAATAGAAATGCTGTATTTATTATTAAGTACTGATAAGAAACAATTTTTAAATTCAGTACTTTTAGGCTGTTGATTCCATTTTACAGTTTCTCGTTCAGGAAACTTTCTGAAATAAGTAACTATTCTTTATTAGTTAAATTAACAATATTATCAAAAATACTTATTGTCTAGCGGACAGAATATGAAAGAAATTATTTCTTATCAATTTAAAAAGAAACATAGTCGTCTAGTTAATTTAACTAATAAAGAATGTTACGCGTTACTTTATGAGCACACACAAAACTATTGTATTTTTGTCCACCCTGTACCAATTGGAATCAACATGTGATACATTTTTGGAATCAGCTCAGCTAGAGTAATCCGAAAATTGAGACAAAATGGGGGTGTTCCATTAAAAAAAAATGACGGTGACGTCATTACTCGAAAGTAATTCACCCTGTATATTAGAATATTATTTTAAAATACGGTAAATTAAAATCAAAAATCGACGTGTTTCGGGATTATTTCTTAAAATGGCCTGTTTAGCTAAAAATGAATTTGTTCCATACTTTACGGACACAGGGTTACTTTATAGACACAGTGTATATAAAAGCTACCAGTTCAAAGTGGGCCTCCTATCAAATAAAGAAGTTAAATATCCCCTTAAATCGCTACTCTTTGGCAAATCGCTGCCGCAATTTATCAACTGCTATTCTATATTGAGGGAGTTTTCGCTCTTTAAAATCGCTTCGTATTTCCGGGTCAGCTAAAGGTCATACGGTCATATTAAGACTGCTAAGTCAGCAATTTACACTGTTCTAGTAAGATTTGAGATGTTCGTATGTTCGCGTTCACGTAGTTGATACTAATGGAACTCTACGGTTGTTATCATAAAACTTCTTCTGAAAGGTATACACAATCTGTTAGGAAAATGTGCAGGTTGAAATATAGATTTCGTTATACACTATCTACCACTGAAAAGTACCTACGCTTTTGGATCCGTTCCAAGGGTTAAACTGTAAAGGTCGAAAGGTCAGAGTGGAAACTTTTATTGCTTAAATCCATCATTTACCCGAGGCTTCATAATACGGTATCTAATATTGAATATGAACAAAACTTTTTTACGGCTGCAGTTATTTTAAGTTTCCGCGTTTTGTTATCACGTTAAGGAAAATCTGGTTTCGGATGCTTTGCAGTTGTTTCGATACCCACAGGAATACGACGTCTTGCTGTTGCGGAATTTTCATGTTTTAACGACAATAGTTTTTGCAGGATCTAACCCGAAGTTGAATTGATCAGATTTTATTATTTCAATATTTTAATTCTAAAATATAACTGAAATTCTAGTTTACACAGGGTGAATATCCGAAAACGATTCAGCTTGATATGCATATTTAAAGTATTAATAATATTATTTTTAGGACTTATGAATCCGGACACTCAAACATATGTTTAGGTTTTTCCAACGTACAGTTGCCCAGAAAAATGGGGTTTTCAAGAGTTTAAACATGTATTGGTGATCACTGATTTGAATATTGTTCTCTATAAAGCCTCATTTTTAAATTTAACCCCTTAAGAGAATATAGCGAAGTTGGTCAATCATTTGACATGAGTGCTCTAATAACGTAAAATTGAAAATGAAACAAAAGTAAATCTAACTGAAAACCCATACCGGTAAAATAGAATTTCGCGGATACTATGTTTCCAGATATTTTTAAATAAGATATTTCGCAAATATATCTGTTTGCATCAACTGTCATCGCTTATGGTCATTAATTTATCTAGATTAAATCAATATTGATCAGTCTCTGTTTAAGTGTAAATAAACAACAATTACCTAATTGTTTTTGTCCATATAAGTGTTTGCCGTAAACTAACAAACCAGCAGAAAAATCCAACAAGCGTAGTTCTAAACTGTTAAATAAGTCTGAGGATGTTCAGAGCAGCCAGGAATGTAACGTTTGGTTGTTTAAATGCATCACAATATAGAAAACGTTTCTTAGTCTTCTTTGGGGTATTCATAGCACCGGCTAAGTGACAGAATAAAATAATGGTTAAGGTGCCAACCTGCTTACAAGAAAAGCCTCGGTTTCGAATCAGGAAGGGAGTGAATTTTTTAAAATCTTCTCTCATACGAATTTAGTTTTATGATAGTATTGACGGTAATATCAATTCATTCATCGCCGAATGTTGTTTATTTAGTAACAATAATTGTATTTTACCACTCACCGAAAGGTTTTTGAATCCTAATCGTATTAACAGTGAGTACTTTGATATTAATAAATAAACAAAAACACACTAAAGTGTGAAAATAACTTGCTAATACTCCTAATATTAACAACAAATTAAAAAAATCATTGATAAAATAATAAAAAGAAATGTTTCGCATGCGACTATGGATTCCCCGTGAAAGGCTGCCACCTTAACCATAAGTCTATTGAAATCCTTGTTGCGTCATTTGATTCTTACATATAATAGGTAGTTTGCATTTACTTTTAATTTATCACTAATATAAACTAGACGACCGAATTCACTGTATTTGTGAGTGTTGGAAGAATACATTTTTACAATGGCACATTATACAGAACAATACTTTAAGCATCGACCTACACTAAAAGTTGTAATGTTTGAAGCGCGTTTTTTATAACTTTATCTCATTGAATTATATAATAATATATATTAAATATTTGTATTGTATTCAATACAAATATTTCGTACGGCGTGAGGATACATGTTTTATACAGATATAATGCGTGCAGGACAGAATGTCGCGACCAGAATGTCGCGGGACAGAATGTCGCGGGACAGAATGTCGCGGTCGGAATACCGCATAGACAAAATGTCGCGTGAACATAATGTCGTCGCGACCAGAATGTCGCGGGACAGAATGTCGCGGCCGGAATACCGCATACACAAAATGTTGCGTAGACTCAATGTCGCATGCATTAAATGACGCGTGTTTTTTTTTTAGTAATTACATAATCAAATAGAAATATTTTAATTTAGACTTTAAATTATTATTCTATACAGTACGGTAAAATAATGATGATAAAATTTTAAAATTTGTTCATTAACAATAAATTTACAGTCATTTTACTTCCTAATTTTAAAAACACATAGCTACAATTTAAAAAATAATACCTTTTCAATTATTACATGTGAGCTTGAAGCCTGAAATTGTGAGCTATTCCACGTAGGGGTGGAATCCTGGAGTGGAAGAGTTTCATAATTTTCGACGATATTTTTTATCCTCTCTGCCACTTGTCGTTGTCCCGCAATATATTGCTCAATTTTAAGTTCATTTAAACTTTGCTCCTTTTTTAAAACGTCTATAAACTTCCATATAGTTGGATGGCAGGCACTCATTAGTGATGAAAATGCACGATGCCAGCCTTCTACGGCGTTGTTAGTGCAAGGAAGATCGTTATTACAGGCATTGTGTTGGTTTCATAATGCAATATCAAACTTTGGACTTCGTCTATTTTCGTTACGCAAACGCCTGCCAATCCTCTTGGCAGGCGTTTTTTAATTTTTAATACATGAAAGACTTCTTTATTAACGGAATAAAAGTCAGTCTGAAGAAGCTCTTCAAATGCTGGTATAACATCTGCTATTGGTACCAATGCAAGGGCT